>SKCR01007112.1:0-25163 GCA_019454045.1 Zanthoxylum bungeanum
GAAAATTTTCTGTTTTTTGAGAATTGAATAATTAAAATAAACTATTTATTTTAATTACCTAAGAAAAATTAAAGAAATGAGAAAATTTGATTTTTCTGTATTATGCTGCGTAACCATGGTATTTTGCCCAAAACCCCCAATAAAAATTTTATCATACCCAGTCTGAACCTCAACACATGATATGAATATGCTTCAAATTCAATGTTTAATTTTGTCCTTACTTTATGCATGCTTGTATTTATTTAATTTGATTAAATTAAATACGTAACATCTTTGCGGAAAATCATTTTTTTTAATATGGTTTTAAAGTAATATGTATTGGATGCATATTTCTTAGTCCGTCTTGTCAATACGATTTTTGGATATCTGTTCTATGGCTGCATCCGAGAAAATGCCAAAGCACTGAGGGTGTAGTTGATAGAAATTTATCCATACCGGATGTATATGTGATACTAGATAAATTCAAGCGACAGCAGAAATCCTGAATGTATCAAAGCTACCAGGACTATACAAGTATCTTGAATTTATCATTGACAAGTTTAACCTTGGCACGTCTCCTTGTGAATGTGCCAAAGCTATCACAACGAGAAATGACCTGCACTGGAACCTATGAGTCACTAGTGAGTAATTGACAATGAGTTGTCTACCTAATGAATATATGTATGTGAGAACGTGCCAAAACTGTGAGTCAAAATATATTCATTGGGGTCCATCTCTCACTATGAATTCCAATTTAATCATTGAATTCCCGTTTTCTGTTCGGGATTACGGTATTCCGTAAAATAGTGGGAGGCATTGCTTGATTAAAATTCCATAACTAAGACAGTGTGTAATATGAAAAAAATTGCTGCTTATGTTCCCTTTATTCTATTGTGTTAATAGAATTGAACTTCTAATCCGCTGCATATATATTATTTGTATATGTTTTCTGACTTTCCTTATGGTTGCAGATTTCTAGAATATGTTATAGATTTATAGTAAGCTTGGATATTGTTAGATTAGTCAAAACCATCAAGAATTGTTGTTCCGATTTTCTTGAAAAATCAAGACGGTTAGTGACTTAGTTTCTAAGTCACAATAGATAATCTAAATAGATATCCGTTTTAGGATATAATGGTCTAGAGAGAATAATTTCTTTTGCATTGAGAACCGATGTGAATTAGTTCATGTCTCGAGATTCTTGACTGATATTAAGAAAACTATATTAGGTATTTGTTTATCTGATAATGACTTTTCTTGGCTTTAGTGTGATCTTTAGAGGCAATGTGTCTGCTGGCACAGTTGTTAATCAATTATTTTCAATTGTTGTGAATAGTTGAAGGCAAATTATAAAGTGAAAGAAATGAGATGTGTATAGTTGTATATAGGAAATATCGATTTTCACAATACGATAACTATAGGTATTGGATATCGGATCTCTCGTCTAGTTATTTAAAATATTATTTAATAATTATTTTGCTATTTGATATCAGAACTTGCGATTATTGGATAATTACTTGTTCTTTATAAAACAGTTATTTCATGTTTTAATACGACTAGTATGTCATTGATGAAGAGATAAACATTAAGAAAAATATTCGGTTAACTGAATAACTTAGAACAGTGTTTTATGAGATTCATAAGCATTAGATGCTTATGTTGTATGGTAAAGGATGGTCCCATACGGGATCACACCACATGTCCTTATCTATTTAATGAATATTGTATTCAGTAAGTGATTAAATCTCATTTAACCAATGATCGTCATTAGATCACAGATTTAGTAAACTAATACATTAGGTTCTATGTAGTTTCATGAATTAGAAATTGTCTTGGATAGTTTTCTTTACTTCGTAATTTAATTAATGAGTTATCATGACTTAGTTATGTGTTTCTAAAAGAACACATATTGACATCTTGAATGGTTCGAGAACTTTTAATATGTTTCTAATGAAATGCGAATATAATGTTTTGGTTGGTTCAAAGATATTCGATTTGAAGTTTTGAAAACTATATTATTAAAATTCATCGTGAGTCTTTGAATTGTTCAAAGATACTTGATATGATCAAGCATATGAATTTATGGCAATTAGTTCTAAGGTTATTCAATTAATATGATTCTTACTCAATATTATTCTTCTACGATTCTGTCGTGATGGAATTTGTCAGTGGGAGAAATCGAATCTTATATGATTTGATTCGTTTGATATTGAGTGTTACTGAATTAGTTTCAATACTCTTGGGGATATGCTCCAGTAAATCTAATTCGTCCTTTTAATTAAGGTTCATTAGTTTCTACAGTTACGTATGATATGTATAGGTAGAAAATTCGAATCTTGAAAAGTTTGAGATTTAAATCTTTCTTTTGTATAATAGTTATATAGTTGAAAGTACTTGCGCCTCGGAGGTACAAGTAAAAGTTTATCATTTATTCTATTTAATAGAATATTATATTTTATTTGATGGAATATCCTTTCTACGGTATCGAGTAATAAAACTGTTTTATTATTTGAAGTGTAACATTAGATGTTAACGATTGTAGAAAAAACTTGACTTAATGAACTACACAATTAATAAGATGAAAAGACCTTAGACAGCTTCCATATAAGTCCAATAGGATGTCAGAATATTTTGCAAAGTATTTGATACTTAATGTTCTGATGTTTTCTTATCGAAGAAAATTAGCTTATAACTTATAGTGGGAGCAATATTTGATATCGATTTCAGAAGTTAGTATTGAATTATAGATTTAAGATTGTTCATAGCTTACTACGATCAAGTTTTGAACTTGATTAAGTTTTCGTTATGAATCGTTCATAAAATGTGTAAATTATTTACGCAGCAAAATCAAAGTGAGCTTATTAAAGGTTTGACTTTTATAGTATGACAGTGAGAAAAGTTATACTCAGTTATCTATTGTAAATTCTAAGAAATATTGTCTCGAGTCACATTAATTGGACAATTAGAGATCTGTTGGTTAATGTTGATATTAAACTATGATTTTAGCTATGAATGCAAATTGGCATTTTTAAATGGTCTCTTCGGATAAGAGATCCGTTGTGATTTCTTTGTTTGAAGAGTTTATTCTATAATGACTCTGGTGTTTGTATTCTGCTAAGATCACAGTTTGATATACTAGCTTATAGAGCCTGTTGTAGACTCAGATAAGCTTTTCGGAAATCTGTGCTTTCTAGTTTTGATAACAGTCAGATTGTTTGATTTTATCAAAGCATATAAAATACATATATGTTAGTAGGGTTAGTGGGAGCGTAAAAATTTCTTTCTAGTATTGTATATCCTAACTAGGGGTGTTCACGGGTCAGGTCAGGTCGGGTTTTTTGAATTTTGTGAGACCCGATCGGGTCGGGTCAAGGGAAAGTCGGGTTACGGGTCGGGTCAAGCGAAAGTGGAACCCAATTGGGTTCGGGTCGGGTCAGGTCAGGTCGTCGGGTCATTTAAAATAATTTTTTTTAAAGAATTAATTATTTTGAAATATAAATATTAGTTATTTTATATCCCAAAAATTATCATATATATCAAGTTTTAATACAAAAAAATAATAAACAAATGAAATAATAGTAAAAACTTAAAATAATAATAAAAATTTTATAAAAATAATAAAATTTGTATAGGATCGGGTCGGGTTAGGTTTTGGTATCAAACCCGTTGCCCAACCCGAAAATTTCGATCGGGTTGAAATTTTGTAAATTTTTTTATGAACCCGCACGGGTCGGGTTGGGTCATGTCGGGTCGGGTCATGTCGGGTCGGGTCAGTTCGCGGGTGACCTGACCCTATGAACACCTCTAATCCTAATCACATTATCATTATCAATGTAATAATGAGATGTTTATAAGATAAAAGGTTTACCTAAGGTTTTTTTTTTCTCCGTGAAAGCAGTGAGAGTAGTTTTTATTATGTTTGATATAAAATTTTATATATGATATAAAACAAGAGATTTGTGAGATACTCATATTAGTCGTGCATTAGATATAATCTAATAAGAGACACGACAAGACTAACTGTTTGATAGTTAGCGTGTCTCTTGTATATTGTATTCATCTTTCATAAAGGATGATTCCTTACTCGAAAGAGAAATTGATTCGAATTTCTAAACAATCTTATGCATCATAAGATGATGGCGTAATGAATACTATATTATATACGACTAAAAGACATCAATTTAATCGTAATTGTTACGAACTATTTTCATACGCTATAGACCATATGATGTGTCGGAAACATGTTCTTTGTTATCTTTGAGGTATTAAAAATGAGTTTTTCATTAATGAAGAATATAGTCTGCAACCACGAGGGTCTGATTAGTTTTGAGACTAATTATGATGTTAGAAGGTCTACGTCATAAAGAGTCATAAAAGATGCAGTGGGAGTATCACGAATGATTCTACTGTGTAAATAGAATTAATTGTAACTTATGGAGTATTGATTTATGAAGTTACAAAGTGACCTTATAAATTAGAAGTTTTGATATTGGTGTTATGCTTGCGATTGTCTGCATAGTATTTTGGACCTGATCCTTAAATAATTGGATAATTCTGTAGTTATAGCTAAATATTGGTATCGCATCTGAGTCATATTGATGTATAACTTAGGTTATACAAAATATGAATGATGTTGTTTAAATGAAATATTTTGGATTTGTTGGACAAACTCAATATGTTATAGCGGACATACTTGTTGTTGCCTACCTCTTGAGTACTAGATCAGCTATTGAGGACCATGCGTAAGTAATACATATTAAGATGTGTATATGATGCCGTGGATTGGCACTAGAGCAAGTGGGAGAAATTGTTAAGGTTGGTGCTCGGAGTGCCAATCCGGATCGTATTTATGTTTATGAATACGAACAATTCATTTTTCCATAATATTACTTACTTATGGTAGTACTTCTTGTTTTTATATACATATTCGATCTAATTACGATTAGATTGAAACTAAATAAAATTTAGTGATATGTATATATTAGACAAAGACCCGATAATATATTTTGTAGTACGCGGTTACAAAGTAGTTTGCAATTGACATTGGGAAGTGACACTACTAGAAGTATATTATCAAATAAAGTTTCTGGTCAAGATTTACTAACACGGGTCGGTTAGTAAAATCCGTTGAGACCAGTACACGTTGTATATCGAGACTTGGTCCGATGGTTTATCCCAATGAACCATGAGTCTGAGGAGACTCATATAGACGTGTAGGTGTTTATATTAGATAAACATTGAACGAGTCACCGAAGATTTTCTAATATATGGTACACCAACGTCAATAGGAATCTTCTCGGGTAGAGTGAGTATATTGGTCATTCGACTTGAGGTACCACTGCAGATGTATGAGGTATCCTCCACACTTTGATAGCAGTCACGTCACTGATCTATTAAGATCAGACCTTCTCATGTTCGTTGGGTGTGAACCGATCTTCAAGATATCATGTGCGTATCAAGATAAGATCTGTCAGTTCTGTCTACAGAACATAAGTATTCAATATAGATTTAGCAATCTTTTAAATCCATGGATCTGTGGTACACTGTAGAAGTAAGTTCTAAGTGTCATTAAGAGATTGCCAATAGAATCGTCGACGAGATTATACATATAGAAATTTGACGTTTTTATCCATATCTCTGGGATAGTCCGAATATCTATGACGGAAGGATTATACGTATACGATAACCTCGACCTGTATGATTCAATGAGTTTATCTGTGGTCGTCATAATTTACGTGTGGGTAGATTATGGACACTAAATTGGATTTTGTGACGGATATGCTTGAATCTAGAGAGTCTCACTAATGAAACATACTCGTAGAGCACTAGGGCAACTATTATAAATAATATTGATTATTTATAAATCATTTAATTGTTAAACGAAAAGATATATGCTTAAAGGTTTATCCGACCATTTCTTAGTTAATGTGTATTGAATTTAATACATAATTTTATTAAACACACATTAATTATTTTTCAAATAAATTATTTGACACATGTCATAGATATTTGTATTATGGAATATTTAAAGTAAATATAATACATATATATTTAGATTTTTTTTTAGATAATTATCTAATTATCTAATTGTTAAATAATTATAATTATTTATTATATTTATATTTATTATGATTATGGTTGGAGCTGGATTAATATGATTAGTTCACTTGTTGAAACTTATTTAATGTTGAAGTGTTCAAATTTAATAAGTAACTTTAACATTTATATTATATAAAATTTGAAGCAAAAATGAAAAAAATACCCCTAGGGGATTCGGCCAAGCAACCCTAAGTATATAAGGGTTTCTTTTTCATTTGCTTCACATTCTAAGCTTTCAAAGAACAAAAAAAAATAAGAGACTTGAGAGGAAAAATGAAGAAACCAAGAAGAAAATAGAGAAATCTTGGAAATTAGAAAGTAATTTCAAGAAATTAGAAAGTAATTTCAACTTTTCTTTAAAGGAAAAATGTTTCTTTGGTTCTTGGCTAAAACATATGGTGTTCTCTTGTTTCTCTACTCTTTTTTTTTTTTTTTTATTTGTGTTATGAAGTTTGGAAGCTTGAATGAAAGATGTATGCATGTATATGAACAAAGTTTGTTTATTAATTGTTAATTAGCACACTTTTGGTCATTAGATTATTTGGTTGTCATTCTAGAGTTTCTTAGCCACGCATAAATGACCTAGAATTTTTTTTGAGTTATTTCATGGTGGTGAAACTTGTTTGGTGTGGTAAAGATTGGATTAAAGTATTGAATATGTTTAATTTGATGTAATCTTGTCAATTTGTGGAAATTGTAAAATTAGGGTTCATAAACCTTTCAAAAAATTTGGGGTTTTTCATATATGTGTTGTAATTTGATGTATGTATGATGTATATTAAATTTGTGATTGATTGGATTTGATCTTGACATGTTTTGAACTAAAAAAGATCAAATTACAAATCCTGGAAAATTAAAGGACCTCTCGGTAATTTGGGAAAAATTATTTTCTTGAATTGTAATTTGTATTTTCATGTACAAAACATGTATAAATCATTTTGGTAGTGATTTTGAATCACCTAATTTGTATTTGACAAATTAAGACTAAAATGATCAAAATGTAAAGTTTATGGGCATTTTCGTAATTACTGAAAAAATTGGAAATTTCATATTTATGTTTTAATGTATATTTGATATACAAATCATTTTTGTTGTGATTGAAAATCACATAAGCTTATTTTGAACAACTTATGACTAAAATGATTAAAATGGAAAGTTTTGGGGTTGTATAATAATTTACTGAAATTATGATTTCTGGGGTAAAAATTTCTGTTTTTTGAGTATCGAGTAATTTAACCCAATAAAAATTAAAGAAATTGGAAAATTTGATTTTCCCGCATTTTAGCCGGAATATTTTGCCCAAAACCTCAACAGAGGGGTGCAACTTCTTGTAAGAGCCTGGGGCAGCCAGGGGTTTTACCTGCGCCGCGGCCCAGAATGGGTGGTTTGGTGGCGGAGTTTCCAACGATTTCAAAAAAAAAAAAAAAAAAAAATGGGACAACCTTAATTGGAGCCTCGACCCATTGAATAACTCATTTTTTATAATATCCAGATTTTGAAGAGATGTAACAATCTCCTTGGGTACTGCATGAGTCAAGTACAATAGTTTATTGAACTACTTAGTTCTTGATTGAATTGGATACAATGAAAATTATTTAAAAATTATATTTCTAAAAAATTTTGGTACTTCATAGCCTAAGAGCCTTAAATTGTCAACCTCTTATTTTTTTCGAGATGAAAATTATTACAACAAAACAGACAAAGGGAGAATCCATCAACATGATATAAAACCTCCGGGAGGTTTTTGCTAGCAGAATACTCCAGCAACTGATTTAGGAAACACGAGTAACAGCTGCATGAATTGCATCTGCAAGATGTGGGACTGTCTTTGTGCTCAGACCAGCCATGCTAATCCTCCTGCAAAATACGGAAAAAGCTCGAGTGAGCAATAAAAACATCATAATTTGATCGTCTTGAGCTGTTCAAATTACACGCCAGACAATGAGGGAATAGAGGGAAACAATTTATTACCCATCGGATGTCATGTAGATATGGTACTCTTTAGTCATGAAGGCGACTTGCTGAGAGTTCAGCCCGGTGAAAGTAAACATTCCAATCTGCTTGATAATGTGACTCCAATCACCAGGTGTACCTGCCATGTAGCAAGGGACATTGATATCGTGAGGTTTATGGACTTTCAAAACTCACAAACGTGGAGGATCAATTAAGAAATTGGAAGTAAATCTTATGGAGTGATCAATTAATTGGGGAGGAAAGAAGCAAGAACATAACGGAACTGAGGCCTGCATATATGAATGCTCTTACCTCTAGCACGTAAGGCATCAAAAAGTTTTTGTCGCATGCTGATGATACGGTCAGCCATGGCTTTCAACTCAATTGTCCATTCATGGAACAAGTCCCTGAACATGAAGCAGACACAAACTCAAGGAACATATTTTGGGAAAGCATGGTTTAGCAAAGAATGTCACTGATGTTTTCCAGTGTCAGTTAATTGTGGACAGTGAAAAGCTTACTTACAACCAGTTGATTGATTGCCTATAACTTATTAACTAGCTTGATTTTGCAAAAAAAATACAAGCGCCTCTTAAGTCAGGCATGGAGATGACTTTGGAAAATTTACCTGTCCCTCAGAATGGCAGCCACAATAGACGCACCATGAATGGGTGGATTTGAATACATGGGCCTGATCACAAGTTTCAGCTGGCTCTCAACCCTGCCTGCCACATCAGCTGTCTTGCAGACCTATAGAGAAGATGGGAATGGTAATAAACATGAAATTAGAGGACGCTGAAGACAAGAATATCCTGTTCAATTAGCAGACAAACAAGGCCAATTTGTTCCTTGACAAATTCCTAATTGGCATTTTATTGATAAACAGACACTTATTCTCCATTGAAGACAGGAATTATAAATTCTCTAATGAAGACAGGATTTATATATACTGCATTGTTCAGAAGATTATTCATTCAGATCCAATATAGTGCAACCAAGATTAGAGAATCAACAGCATAAACGAGTTATCAGCAGTTACTGGATCGGAATCTTACAATGCTTAGAGCCCCGACACGTTCCCCATAAAGCCCCAAGTTCTTTGCATAACTTTGAGCTATGAAGCATTCACCACCATCAGCAACAAACATGCGAACTGATTGTGCATCTGAATCAAGACTTCCACTTGCAAACCCCTAAAATAATAGGAAAAAAATTCAGTTCCACCCACAACAGTTGGGTAGAACAGACATCAATAATCAATTCGACTCTTAGGTTATTTTAAAAGTACTATCTGTCTTTTTTCCTGAAAGTAATTAGCTGCAGTTGGGTGCGTACCTGATAAGCACTATCAAAGAAAGGTAACAATCCCTTTGATCTCATCAACTGCCTGATTTGCTCCCACTGCTGAAGAGTGGGATCAACACCAGTGGGGTTATGAGCACATGCATGAAGGAGCACAATAGCACCAGCTGGGGCAGAACCAAGGTCTTCCAACAAGCCTATTAGGAGAAACAGTTCATTTATATGATGGAAGAAATGATATTAGCATAACAAATCAATAATTCAAGCTTCAAACATCTAAATTCAAGTCTACTAATCAATATGCAAGAACACAAACAAAAAACAAGGTCATAATGACGAATGTTTCAACCTTGGAAGTTAAGACCACGTGTCGCAGGATCATAGTAGCGGTAAGTTTTCACAGATAGTCCCGCCAAAGTGAAAATTTTTGGATGGTTTCCCCATGTTGGCTGTGGAATGTAGATTGTACGCTGCAGAAAAAGGCAGACAATATAACCAACAAATCAAATCCAGCAATTATAACATAAAATCACCCAAAAGATAACTAGTAATGTTTACAGGAAAAGAAGTATCTCTTACTTGATGATAATGTCGAGCCAAAAATTCAGCTCCAACTCTCAATGAACCAGTACCAGACAAGCACTGAACTGTAGTAACCCGATTCTGTCGAATAGCAGGGCTACATATACATTTCAGTCAAGAAAAGCATTGCTATTGACTTAATTACTTAAACAACAAAATGGTGAAATTGATAGATAATCTATTTAAGTACCTATCAGCACCCAAAATGAGCTTAGCACTCAATTTATTGAATTCAGCCAAACCAACAATGGGAAGATATTCCTTAACACGCGACCTACATATCAATTAAAAAAATAGAATAAAAAAAATTAACCTCAATTACTAGCTTAATAAACAGCTAATATTGCAATATAAATCAATAATTTTTTTTTTTTTAAAAAGTTACCTGTCATTAACAAGCTTCTGTTCTGCTTTTCTCACAACATTCAAAACAAGAGGCTTGCCTTCCTATCAAACACAAACAAAAATTAATTAATTAATTAATTTTTGATCAATTTAATATTAAATCTATTACAGTTTCTTATTTATTGAATAAAAGTTACCTCAGTTCGATAAGCACCGACTCCCAAATTCAACTTCACTGGGCTTGGATCCTTGTTATACGCAACCGTCACCTATTTCATTTGAAAACAAAACAAAACGATGGCGTTTATATGGAAATATATTTAATTGACTTACAACGGACAGAAAGAAAGATAGAGATGGATGTACGTACGCCGAGAATAGGATCTTCGGGGGCGAGAACGACGTGGGAGAAAACGGAGTCGTTTTGCTTGGCGGAAGTTGGAGAAGCGGAGATTGAGTTTTGTTTAGAGTCCATCGTCGACGATGCGAGGTGTCTCAACACAGCGTTTAGTCTGCGATCAGCTGCTGATCCTGAGCCGTTTGACATTTTAGCTTCTTTTTCTTTTCTTTTCTTTTTTTTAAAAAAATAAAAATAAAATTGCTTATTCGAGGATTCTGTTTTCCGATCAAAGTGTTGCTGATGATGATGACCGTTGGGGGATTTGTTTTCATTATATAATAAACGTGAAGAGAAAGTTTCCATGATTTAATAGATTTACGCCACGAAATGATAGTGCCTGATCTTTTGATGACGTGTTTTAGTTTAAATGGGCCCCACTATCCTGTTTTATTATATTAATGTATTAATTATATTTTTTGAATTTAATTTTTATATTCAAATTTTACACCTAAAATGGTTAAATTTTCTTACAACCTATTAATTTATATTTAAAAAAATTCCACATTTACACGAAATATAAACCAATATATTTATTGAAAATTTCAGATTTTTCTTTATTTCTTTTCCATGCTGACCAGTCTTACGATAAGAGGGTGGGACCACATGGTATGGTCCGAACTCCGAAGAGTGGCGGTAGCCGATGTGAGATAATCTTGAGTGGCACGTGCATCAAGGTGCAGTTATATCACCGAGCCGACGCCGTTTTGCTCGTCTTGGCCTAAACATAGTAACGTGCCAGAAAAGATTCGAGTCATAGGTAGCGTTTTAAAAAATTCATCCCCAATTTTTTGATGTTGTTTATTAATATTTTTAACATATTTAAAAAAATCGATTTTTTGGATTTTAAATTGATATACTTAATATATATTTGATATGATTTTTAATAGAGGTAAATAATTTTTTTAATTTCAAAAGTTATTTTCAAAATTTTTTATAGTATTTGATTATATTTTAAGTAGAATTTTTGAGAATTAAAAAAGATTTTTTTGTCGCTATTAACAAAAACTCAAAATTTGGATTTTTAATAATAGAACTTACAAACTTTTTTGAAGAGTTCAATTATCTATAAAATCTTTATTTAATTTAATAATATTATTTTACTTTTATCATAATTACAACTTTTAAAAAAAATATCTAATAAAAATAATTTTATAATTTTAATAAAAGCTCTCATTCACAATCAAATACCTAAAAAACTTTTTTATTAAATACTCTATTTCTAAAAACCTAGTTGGATTTGGATAAGCTTTATTTGAAAATATATATCAAATTGAACCTTATTGTATTTTTTCAGACTCAAACTTAAATAAAAATACACTTAAAATGTGATTGGACTTTTCAAACTCAATCCATTTGTCAACCAATGTAGCAAATAATTGATGCTTTTGGAATTTTTGAACCATTAATGCCACAAATCTTCTATTAATTATAGTGGATAGATATGATAAAATATGTATCCATGAATCTCAATAGTTTAATAAAAAAGTATTCGGGGATTAATTAAAATTTTATGAAGAATGATAAAATTGATATTTCATATGATTGCGAAAAAGATCTGAAATTTGTATTTTAAAAATTTCCAAAAATCACTAAAAACTTTCATTAAGTGTGTTAATATGAATATGGATCATTTTGATACAAATAGAAAAATTTATTCTTATTTTAGAAAATAAATTAATGATACTTGTGTGTATTATCCTTAAAATAATCTTTAAAATCGAAGCACGTTTTTGTTCTTTTTCATTATTTTTTACTGAATCATTTTCATACAAAATCAGTAATCAAAACCCCAAATAATATTGAACAATAAAAAATAGATTAAAAATTAAAATCAGATTTTTTAGAAAATCAAATATCAACTGATTAGATATATATTTTTATTTTATGCTATAAGTATGCATTCAATGCCGTAATAGATTTTAGATTGTATATAGATAGATTTGTAGTATATTAAAAAACAAATGCCAAAACTCAATCAATGGCTTATTTCAGTTATTGCCATATGCTAGTTTGCTAAAATTGTCCTAAAAATTGCAAGCATCCCCTGGAGGCTTACAAGTTTTCATACAAACACTCCAACCAGTGGATGAATTTTGAGCACATTTAGTAACTATGCTTGAAAAAATCAGATAAAGTGTCAGTCTGAACTACGAAAGCCTTCAACATTCACCTCCAATTTGGTTGAAGTATAATAAATACAACAAATAAGTTTACTGTGGAAACTAACCCAGCAAACTCGAATAATAAGTTTCTGGTTAGTATATAGAAGATTTAGGCAAGGGTAACGGCAGCATGGATTGCGTCCGCAAGATAAGAAACTGTCTTGGAGCTCAAACCTGCCATGTTAATCCTCCTGCAAGTAAAAAAGATGGAAGACATTATGAGCATATTAATTGTCCTGCATCGCTTAGCACCATCTTCCACACACATACACACGATTCGAATGAAAATCTGACACTGCTTTTCCATAATGCTGTATCCAAAGATAGCATGAAGAAATAAATGTAACCCACTCCCCCACCCACCCCAACATGAGCATCTGCATGGATTCCAAGGTTTATTGGGTTAGCGAAGGGGAAGCTATTTCATTAAAGGTGCTAGAGCCTAAAGATTTTATCAAAGTTCAGCATCACATTTCTACTTAGTAGGATATAACGGACAGACGACATGATAAAGATTTTGAAAGTTTCAACAAAAAATCCAAACAAACGGATAATGTTGTTACCCATCAGATGACAAGTAGATGTGATATTCCTTGATCAAAAAGGCAACTTGCTCTGTGTTCAATCCAGTTAGAGAGAACATTCCAACCTGCCTGGTTATATGACTCCAGTCACCAGGAGTACCTGCCAAAATTGAAAGATACTGCAAACATAAAAATTTTGACTGAAATTGCAAACCCCAATCCATTTTTCACATGACCAAGTGCAAGAGCTGATCAATTAGCAGCACTTTGTGAACTGTCCAGTAACCCCAATTAAAATAAATACTTTGCGCTTAACACATTTCAGAATTAAGTGAGTAAAAACACCATCCCATATACAATCAAATATTATATCGTATTAGGTTACCTAAATCAAAATTTTATTATTGAGCGAAAGTAATAGTTTGGTGACATATATCTACTAATTATGACAGTACCTCTATCTAGCAAAGCATTATGCAGATGTTGGCGCATGCTGGCAATACGATCAGTCAGTACCTTCAACTCAGTTACCCACTGACTGTACATTTCCCTACAGGTAACACCGGCATGGCATCAGTAAGCAAGGTCTATACCTTGGATAATAACACCAAAAAAAAAAAATCCATATTTCATCCTATCAAGATTTAACAGGCAGGATGGGAAATTGGTCATTTACATTAAAAAAGAGACACCCAAAAAGAAAAAAGAAAAAGGAAAAAACAGATCTTCATAAGGCATGTTTTTCATTTATAATGTACAATGCAACCATATTTTTGCTAAAATAGAGAATAGGAAACATGTTCTTTATTCATTCTTCTACATGCACATTAATACTGTATCCTTTGGTCATATACTCATGTGTATAGCAAATTGTTTGGTATTAAAGCAGCGGGCATCCATAAGCCAAAACACCCAAACCACTGAGTAGTTCAATACCTACCATTCAGTATGGCACTTAGACTGTAAGCACTATGTAGATTGTAAGCACTATGAATGCACCCACTGGTTGAAAAGCAAAATGTCGTTACATTGCCAAATCCATAAAACAAAATGCATGAATCACTGAGTGGAAATTCAATACCTATCCTTCAAGATAGCAGTCACAAGGGATGCACCATGAATGGGAGGGTTCGAATACATGGGTCTAATCAAAAGTTTCAGCTGGCTCTCAACCCGGCTAGCAATATCAGTTGTCTTGCAAACCTGTAAAATAGAACTCATAATCAAAGGTCATGTCATAGAAGTGAATTATATGCAAATATCTATGATAAAGAGGAAAAGAATATGCTAATGCTAGTTTTGGGTGTACAAATTTTCGGGTCAACTGCCGACCCGACCCGACTGGGTTTCAAAAAAAAATTAATTCATGTTCAGGTTAATCTGACCAATAAAATGTTTACTACTTTTCTAAAACTTTTATTATTTTTTAATGTTTTTACTACTATTTCAGTTGTTTAATACTTTTATTGTCTTGAAATTTTATATGTATGACATATTTTCGAGACATAAAATACCTAATTTATGTCTCAAAATAATTAATACATAAAGAAAAAAATTATTTTTTTGGCGACCCGACCCGCTCAGGTTTAATAACTCAAATTTCGGGTTTCGGGTTTGCTAATCCGCTTTACCCGACCCGTTCAGGTTTAAAAAAATTTATATAAACCCGACCCGACCCGACCCGAGAACACCCCTAATGCTAATAAAAAAAAAAGAAGAAAAGCAACACTAACAGAATATTTTTGCAAGTCAATAACTGTTTTTACACAAGTGATATACAGTTACAAACTGATGAAGTAAACTTCAAGGAGATTATCTTAATGCCTTACAATACTTAGTGCGCCAACACGCTCTCCGTACAGTCCCATAGTTTTTGAATAAGATTGAGCTACTAGACATTCACCACCATCAGCAACAAATATGCGAACAGGCAGTGCATCAGCATCGATATTTGTGACAAAACCCTAGTTTAAGCGGAGTCCATCAATGAATAAATATAACCACCAAGCTCAGTGGAAAACCTGAAGTTCGCTTTAATCAAATAGTTGCCTACCTGATAAGCACAATCGAAAAAAGGTAATAACCCTTTCAATCTCATCAACTGTCTGATTTGCTCCCACTGCTCAGGAGTTGGATCAACTCCAGTAGGATTATGACCAGATGCTTGGAGAAGCACTATGGCTCCGGATGAAGCAGCTCCAAGATCTTCCAGCATGCCTTGTCAGCCGCCAAAGTACATATACCATAAGAGACTTAAAAGCAAGGAAAAAAATGAAAAATACCAAGCACCATAAGAGACCTTTGAGAGAAATATCATTTACCACCACATGTTATATATTATTATTCCACAAATCATGCAGCTCTTCAAATGATAACACGGCATCAATGCAATTAAGATCCATATTAAGCAAAGATGAACATATAAAATTCACTCAAACTCAGATATTTACAACAAATGCAACCACTCCAAGAGATGTAGCGCGCTAGGTGATATTTGAATGGTAAGACACATGTAGCTTTCATCTTATGTAAATGTTCGAAAGAATTCTAACCTTGAAAGTCTAGGCCACATGTTTTTGGATCATAGTAACGGTAAGTCTTCATTGCTAGCCCTGCTGCAGAAAAAAAATTTGGATGATTTCTATATGTTGGCTGGGACAAGTATACTGTGTGCTGCACAAAAAGGGGGTCAACAGATACTGTCATAATCGTTCATAACTGAGAAAGAGAAAGAAAAAAGTGCAAAGAAAATATAGTAAATGCTTTACTTGGTGGTAATGTTTTGCTAAAAAATCAGCTCCAATCCTCAGTGAGCCACTACCAGACAGGCACTGGACAGTGGTCACCCTGTTCTCCTTAATAGCAGGGCTGTCCCCAAGCAGAAAAATAGCAATCAACAAAAGAAAACCACCTTGTTCAAAAGAACAGAAACCAGACGCTCACGATATTAAAATTTTAAAAAACTAACCAAAATCATATACCCTACGAAATACCTAAAAATATAACAAAATTGATGGATTATGAACTAATGTACCTGTCGGCACCAAAAATAAGCTTAGCACTCAATTTATTAAACTCAGCCAGCCCTGTAATGGGCAGGTATTCCTTATCGGCAGACCTGCATATATCAAGTAAATTGCAGTTAAATCACCAATTCACAGAAAGTTGCGATTGCCGCAAGAGTAAAGAAAAGAAATACCTTACAGGTCATTAACTAGTAGCTTCTCAGCTTGCTTAACCACATTGAGAAGATGTGGCTTTCCTTGCTGTAATTTGAAGAACAAAGTCAATCCATGAAATTGGCTTTATCATAAATAAATAAATATAAAGTGTAATTAAATGGAACCCACCTCTGTACGATAAACGCCCATGCCTAAATTCAGCTTCACTGGGCTGGGGTCTTCTTTGAAAGCAACCATCACCTGTATATGTAAAAAATAAAAATAAAAAAGCAATTCAACAACTAAAATGTCATCAAATTGAAAAAAGCAAAGCACGGAACTAAATGCCGTCAAATGTGTGATTTAGTGGCAAATGACTTAAAACTTGATTTTCAAGTCTTGATTTTCAGGTCTTAGTGCATTTCTGGTAATAATTTGGAGCAACAGGGGTTTTATTACTCCGCTTAATTCCCCGGGTCAAGTGATTTGGTGGCAGATTAGCTGTTCCGCTTAAGCTCAAATCACAAAGGAACTAAATGTTAATAGTGGTGACAAAATCTACTGTATTATCAGCAAGCAAATGATTTTTTTTTTTTTAAGTACAATATGATTTTTAAGTTAAAAAACCAAAAAAAAAAAAAAAAAAAAGAGTAAGAAATTGAAACACAAAAGTGAAAGGTACCGCGTAAATAGGAATGTCTGGAGCTCGAAGAACGTTTTGGAAAACAGAATCGCCATGAGATTCCTTTGCTTTGTCATAATTCTTGGACTCCATTTGACGCTTGAGAGAGAAACCGTGGTAAATTTCACTTCAATATTATTAAAAAAACAAAGTGCTAATTTGGAAAAATGATACAAAAATTAAAACTTTTAGATTCTTAATATATAAATTATAAGGAATTTTTAGGAGAAGCAGTAGTGGCCTTACAAAGAGCTATTTTTGCCAAATGGAGGAAGGAAGCTTTAGATTAGGATGCATCCGTTATTCGGCGCCGTTTTATCACTTTGTTTATGATAATTATTATTATTTTTTTGCTTGATTGAGTGTGTATAAAATTTAATTTTCATAAATAGTACATATTTTTCATTTTAACGGAATACAATAAAATTATCTCATTAAATAAATTATAATTTTTATTAATTTATATAATATATTTTAATAAATTTTTACCACAATCAAATCTTTTCTCCATTTATGAGACTTTATTTCCTATTTACATAAGTAATTCTAATTCTAATTTTCATGATTAGATTCTACATCTTTAGCTAGTACCCATGGCCATGGTCTAAAAATTTTAGAATAAATTTGAAGAGAATAGTGATATAACTATAAGTTTTTATACAAACAGACGAGATATTATTTCAATGATTAGATAAAATTAAAAACATGACACGATTCATACGATTTATTTTAATCAATATAATCATGTCAATATAATCATGTCACATTAATTGGTATAAAATTTGGTACTCTATTATCATTGATTAAAAAAATAGCCAAGAATTATGATCAAATTATTACAAATTGTTCACTTACCATCATATAATAGCAAACAATGGATTTTTTTAACATAAATACTCCCAAAGTATACAACATCTTACGTTTTATTGTTGAATTTGTTTGCAGTAGTGTCGGTATTTTATATGATTAATGTGCAATGCAAAGATCATGTCAAGCTCTTTGGTATTCACTTTGATTTTTATCTTACGGTGGTTTATCTTCATTTTGAAGTTGTGGTTCAACCATTGCGATGGTTATAAATGTGATATTTTGATCAAGTTTTATAAAATTTTAATTACATAGATTGCGAATTTAATTTTAAAAATTATTTTTATATTATTTAAAGTATAGTATTATGCGCAATGCAGAGCTAGTGGACAACCTTATAATTAATTAACACGACCGAGTCTTGAAAAATTGCATTATTTAAAGGTCCCAATTTTATTTATTGTTTTTTTTTTCTCCCCAGTGTCTTCCTCTTATGTGTCAGTTTCTATACAAAAACTAAACTATAGAAGTAGTTTATATGCAATCTTAGTTACTTGACTTGATATAGTATTTGGATTGAATTGGCTAGATATGAGTATTGATTTTCAAAAACTTAGGTCATAATCATTATGAAACTCCCATTAAAAAAAAAAATTAATTGAAAAAAATGTTTGTAAGCTAATCTAATAGGAAAAATACTAAAATCACAAATTATAAATACAAAATCAAAATAAACTCGCGCATCGCGAGGACTCTAAGTTAATACATACATATATTTTTATCTCATCTTTTATATGATGCTACCACTTGGCAGTATAGAGATGATGCCACTTGGAAATGTAGAGGATGGTGATAATACTTTGAAATATTTGGTGCATTTAACATGTGAATGAATTTAATATTTGTCATTTGTAAGAGGTGGATATGCTTTTAGTGTGTGAATTAACTTTTAATAAATGTATTTTTCATTTATATGAGGTGAATTGACTTGATTTAATTAAGAAAATTAATATTTATAAAATTAAAAAAAAAAACAGTGACAAAATAACTCTCAAAACTATGTAGTTTTGAAATTTTTTATTTTTTATTTTTAAAATAATTGGCCAAAAATACGTAGTTTTGAAGATTATTTTATTACTTTTTGTCATCATTCTGTACAAATATCATTACTCTTTAATAAATGTATTTGTAAGTTAATGAACTTGATCTAACGAATATATTTATCATTTCTCCGCGTATGATTTTTGTGATTTGAGTTAATTGTGATGAATTTATTATTATTATTACTATAAATATATGTACAAAATATTATGAAATAGACACTTTTATTTTTGGAATGAAACAAATAAAATTTTGTTATTTTTCTTACTTCTCATTATTTACATAATATTTATACCCATGTGTCACTTTAGAATATGTTCTTTATTTTTATTGTTCATTTTATATAACTACAGTAAGGTGGGTAAAATTCTGTTCGATTCGGATCGGGTGGAACCCAAAACTAAACCAAACTGAAATATCATTTTGAAACTCGCTTGATCAAATTTATGGGTGAAAATCGAACAGAATTTATTTAGATTGGATCAGTTCAGATTGGATCAGTTCATTTTCACATCGATTCAGATATTTTTTTGGTTTGGTTCGAATCGGGTGAAAGATCGAGTCCGGATCGATTTTTTCATTTTCATACAAGCAAATGCCTATAAGATAGGGTTAATAGCCGAATGTAGTATATCGCTTTTATTTGTGGTTTTGTCATTTATTTTTTTATTAAAAATATTATTAGAATTAGGTTTAGTTATTTATTCTATTAGTAATTCACGTTGAATTGCTATCATGGCGTCATCAAGCAATTCACGTTGCCATGCATGTGAGCATGCATTAACGTGAGCAACGTGAATTCATAATTAGGTTTAGTCTTTGTTTTAACGTAACAGCTAGGTTTTTTTAATTATATTAAAAATTGGGTTCGCACGTACTATTTAAACATTTTTTGAGTAATAAAATGGGAGTTTACGTTGGCACTAAAAGTTGGAGTAATTTGTTGGTGTAATGGAAGTATTGATGACGTGCTACCACCAACGAATTAGAAAATGACATGTATACATATTTTTTAGTTGTTTTTTAATTTTTTAGCACGCGTGACAATTAATGATTGACTTGTTGCATGGATTATGTGGTACATTTGTTGCATTGTAGATTTTCTCGTAAAAGTTGCTATAGCCTTGAGAGCATAATGGTGGTGAGGTCATGGATGACTAGCCATTGAATAATGGATGTTCTTCAACTCTTATCAAATGATTGACGATCTTTGTGCCGAGTATAAAAATTGTTCAAAATTATTTCAAAGCATCATGAAGAGTTTTTAAAATGAGATCTTTAAGGGTGTGCGAGATCTAGGAAGATTTTGTCCCAACAAAAATGTGAAGAATATTCTTTGGATTCCGTTTTGGATACTCATAATAATCTTTCGTGGGTTTCACGGGCTTTGTTCCCTTAGCTAGGGTTCACATCAGTTACGTGCATAATAATCTTTTGTGGGTTTGTTTGGTTTGTTCTAGTTAAGTTCTCATTAGTTCGGGTAGGTTTTTATCCTATTTAATTAATATTCACTTTTTTAATTAAAAATTGTTATAATTAATGCGTTACATGGTTGACAATGTGTGTCTTAGAATTACACTCATAATTTTTATTGAGGTGTAATACTTTATTTTATTTCTTAACAATTAATTATAGTTATTCACAGTGGCGGAGCCAGGAATTTGATTAAAGAGGGGCTTGTTATTTATAATGTGTTATTAATCAATTTTAACATGTAATTTTCAATCAAACTTTTAATGTGATACATTCAATAAAACATAAACATTGAAACTTAGAAAAACCTGAAAATTTATTTAGAAGACGATAAATGAGAATCAAGTTGAGTTGTTTCTGTCCTTAACAACTTATTAGCCACGCGTCGGTGCTCAATGGATTACATGTGGGCTTGTGGCTAACTTTCTCCCATGATAACTTGGTCGCGTCATGTTGACGAGACACTCATTTCTCCATTGAACTTGAAAATAGGGGAAATTATTTCTATACTTCAGATTTTTTAGAATGAATGTTTTTGCATTCTTTTGTATGATAAAAAAATGAATTCAAGCACTTATTTTTATAAACATGGAGGATTGCCTTTGAAAACGCATCATTTTGTCAATGAATGCAATTCTTGAAAGGTTATAATCCTTCATGGGGTCCTTTCAAACTAAGGGTTATGTTATTTCCTATTAAAAATATATTATTTCCTTTAAACCCAAAGGTTTAGTCTTTTTCACTTAAAGATTTTATCATTTCATTTCCTATATATATATACACACACAAAAAACATATTGAGAAAAAAATTCAACAGGGTTAAATTCAATGGCTTCATGAGTTGTCCTAAATTTTGAGATGACATAAGCGAGTTCCTAAAACAAGACCACTATTCATAAACAATAAAAAGTATAAAAAGTCATTACACATAAAATTTAACATTTTGTTTAGATTTTGGATAAAATTTTGGGACCTCTCTGACTGAATAGTTGGTTGATTAATTTAAAGTGGTGACCAAGAAAATTAACAAAAATAAAAATTAGAAAATAAAAATATTTTACTTTAATATTTGATATTTTAAAGTTTTGAAATTTTAAAAAGGTCTTTTATGTTAAATCAAATAATAATAATTTATTTACAAAAAAAAAATAATTTTTTCCCTGGGACCAGCAGAGGCTGAAGCCCCTCCTGGGCCTCAAGTGGCACCGCCACTGAGTTATTCATACTTTTTATATCACATTTTTCCATTTTATTATATTGTACTTTACTATATTGGGTGTTATAATCAAAGAAATAGCATTCATTTAAATCACTGACCTAGATAATTTTCACTAAAATTGAAGACAAGGTCTTGCCCAATGCATAAATCCGAACCGACTCAAATGACTTCAGGTCAGTTCGGATCAGATCGGGTCGGACATATCCGACCCGATGCCCACCCCTAAACTGCAGTAACGCTTGAGGCCTAATTTAGGTTAGTTCCGTTAATTTCTAAATATTTTAATATCCAATTAGAATCTCCATTATTTTTAAATAATTTCTTCAAAAACAAAATGTTATAAGTCTTATAAATGACGACTCCAGGGACTTGATGATGAAATTAAATGATTTAATTTCCATTCTCTAGTTACCAATTAATCATGCTTAGAATAATTCAACCATGAGTGAATTTAAAGTGTATTGTCAGAAAAATGCTTTATAATTCTACATAAATTTTCTCTAAAACACAATTAAGTTTTCAGCCTGAACCAGTGTACGTAAAATAAAAATCAAATCTAATACTAAGTGCGACAAAAAAATTCGGATCCAGTCCGGTCCGGTTCGGGGTCAAAAAATCAAGGGCCAAATTTTAAAATGAGGGGCCTGGGTCAAAAAGCCCGAAACGGACAGGGCTGGCCCGGTAAATTCTACTTGCAGGACTCGGCCGGGCTTATACCATATTTACCTAATATTTAGTAGAATCTCGAAATTATTTTATCTCTTCAAGAGGAGAAAATCTTTTATGCAATAGTGGTAGCACGTCATACATGCAACAAGCCAATAATCCATAACCACGCGTGCTAAAAAATTAAAAAACAAGTAAAAAAATAGGTGAACAAACTCTACATGTCATTTTTTAATTTACTTGTGATACCACATTATCTATATCACTGTTGCACCAAAAATCTCTCATTCAAGAGATCGAATAAAAAATGAAGTAACAGAGTTATTTAAACAATTATAAAACTTGTTATTCCAAAATAAACAATCTTAAGCAACAATCTTATGTAAAATTTGTCCACTCAACTTCAAATTCTTTCTCTGCAAAATAAAAATAAAATAAAAATGATAAACATACAAACACTCTTACATAAAATAAATACACTCCTCTCACTGTAACTACAGTGATCACTGTAGTGATCACTGTGAGAGGGGTATTTATTTTCGGTAAGAGTGTTTGTATGTGTAACATTTGTTGGCGACTTTGTCGCATAAATGGTTTTTAATGACGTCAACATGAAAGAAGTCTTCGACGTACGAACACGAAGCAATACAAAAAGTGTCGAATCATATGGGGTGAAGAGCGAGAATGTGAAGACTAGCGGCAAATCGAAGATAATGATTAAGAGCTTAATCTAATTATAAGTGAGTTTATTCAAATGTTTCAAAGCTCTTAGGAATCATACATTTTGTATCACTTGCATTTAAAATGGCTTAAAATGTAAAAAAATCATTTGTATTTTATTTACACCAAAATGAACTTCATGCACAAGTGCATCAGTAAATGATCTTCTAAAAACTATCAAATGATTGAATTAAACTTCAAATGATATACCATTAGATATATATGTGTCTATAGTTTTCTACGGTTCAAACGGAACACAATTCCGATGTATAAAACTTTTTCTAGAGCCATTTTACTACAACATGTTTATATATGCGTTTTCTGCATACATGTCACATTAGAAAAATTTCATAAAATTCATATTAATATTTTTGGATCTGAATGTTTTACAGAAGCTGGATATATGTGTCTAGTTTACGTAGAAATTTACGGATCATGATTTGGAATTTTCTAGAGAAAGTAATGGCCAAAATACCAAGTGTCGTCAGTTTTGACTGGTCATCAGAATATGCATTGCTACTGAAACCAGGGAGCTCCAAACCGGTCCTCATACCAGTCTAGCCTTTATGGTGCAGTTACTGAACCAGGGAGATCCAAACCGGTCTCTATACCGATTTCCATACCGGTCAAGCTCTTCATATTGAACACTTACTGGAACCAGGGAGACTCATACCGGTTTCCATACAGGTCTAACGGACACTTGCCCAACGGTAATATAGTCGTTAGTATCCGTTGGAGCCCTAGACCGGCATGCCGGTCTCCATACCGGTTTCCATACCGGTATCGCTGTAAGTTGGGGAATGCTTTGCATTTTATTATAAATAGGACCCCAACTCATTTGCCTTAAGGTGAGAGACTTGAAAAACAACCTTCATACATATTCTCTAAGGCAAATACAAGAGTGTTTCATAAACCTTCATAATCATAAACACTCATACATACAAGTTCACACACACTACACCTTCATATACATTTGTAGTGAGCTTAGAATATTTGGGTAACCAACTCACACAATAATCTTTATCATTGTGAGTGGCCAAGTATGTTTTATAATTTTCTTATAAAAACACTTGTGATTTGTGAAATCCCATTGTTTGGGTAAATTGTAAACGTTTGTGAGTGAGCTTACGAACAAAACTCAAATTGTAAAGGTTTGTGAGTGAGCTTACGAACAAAACTCAAAAGTGTAAAAGGTTCGGAGTGCGCCTTTGCGGAAAACTCTTGGTTACGAGTAAACCACGGAAAACTCGATTCTAGTGGAAATTTTCAAGCGAGGCTTGGGGGAGTGGACGTAGCACGTTTGGCCGAACCATTATAAATCTCGGTGTCGTATTTCTCTTTCACTATACTTTTACTATTGCAAGTTTATTTATGCTTATATATATTTAATAGAAAACTTGCATATAGGTTGTAATTGGAATAGAGAAAATTACCTTAAGTCCAAACTTGGTAATAAGAGCTAAAATCGGCAAAGATTTTATAATTCCGCATTTATAGCAATAACTCAATTCACCCCCTCTCTTGGGTATAGAGATTGCTTGTCGTTATTGCTTGTAGGTAATTTCAGTTGGTATCAGAGCGAGATATTCTCTTCAAGACTTAACCGTTCGAGAATAGATCATGGCTTCTACAAGCAACTCGTCAATCTTACCGAGGGATTTTCAATGACTAGACCTCCGTTTTATGCCGGAACGGACTACAACTATTGGAAAATGAGGATGTTGAACTTCCTTCTTGTTGTTGATCCACAATCCTACTTGGAAATCATACGAGGGTAAAAATCTTCGGTAAATTCTAATGCACTTAAATTTTTATACGAAGCATTAGATAAAAGCATAATTGATAGGATTCCCAATTGTACAAATGCATATGAATTATGGAATTCCTTAGAATTACTAAATGAAGGAATTAATGAATTAAATGCATGCAATATTGACTCTAACTCATCAAATGATGAAATTATAATTTGGAGTGCATGGATATAGAAA
>SKCR01007113.1:0-24716 GCA_019454045.1 Zanthoxylum bungeanum
TAGTTGAAGTATATATACTTGGATCGTTGATGAGACCATTAATTCTTTAGCCTGTGTTGTAGCCTAGCTAAGCTGCTAACAGAACTACTCTTAATCTGATTAGGATTATTACGATCCATAGTTCTTCTATTGCTGCCTCAGCTGCAGCAATATTACGTTTTTGTTGTTTATTCGGCAACAATATCTTGCTTGGAAGATTTCCAGCTCATTGTTCCGCTATTCAAACTATATAGTACCCTTATTCGACTTATAGTCATTTTTGTCGGTTAGCAAACTTGCAATAGTGAACCCAGTCACTTCAAGTTCTCCACCTGCATAGCTTAAGAAAGCATCATTAGTTCATCTATGATACTTAAGGATGTTCTCAACATCAATCTAGTGACTATCACTTGGATTGGCCTGATTGTGACTCCATATGCTCAAAGCATATAAGACATCAGGTCACGTACATTTCTTTCAATGTACGAGTTCTCGGAGAGTGCCAACAACTTTTAGATCTATCCTAGTAGATCCTTATTCCTAGAATAAAGGTTGTTTCTCCCAAGAATTCTACGGAGAATTTTTCATGAAAGCCAAGCTTTCACCGATTGTATTACGGGAATGTCATTTCCAAGAAATGATACATCATCATTTTATAGAACAATCACTTTTAGTGCGCTCCCACTAACCTCCTTATATACACAAGAATCATTTTCATTTTGAATTAAATCATATACCATTATGATTACATCAAAACGATAATTCCAAGAATGCAATGCTTGCTTCAATCCATAAATGGATCGAATTAACTTGCAAACCTTGTTTTCCTGTTTTGGTGCGACGAAACCGTTAGGATGTTATAAACATCCTCCAAAAGGTTTCCGTTTAAGGAAAGCGATTTTGACGTCCAGCTTCCATATTTCATAAATGAAACATGCAGCATCATCAACCATTATCCGAATGGATTTAACCATGGCAACGGTTAAAAGGTTTCGTTGTAATCGACATAATATTGATAATGATACCTTTTCACTACAAGCCTATCTTAGTACGTTGGTATGTTGCCATCCATGTATGTCTTCCTTGAAGACTCATATAGTACCAATAGGCACAATGCCTTCTTGTACATCAACCAGTGTCTAAACTTGGTTCGTATACATGGAATCCATTTCGGACAACATGGCACTTTGCCATAATAGGGAGTCGATACCTTGTATAATTTTCTCATACATAGTCAGTTTGTCTTCTTCAATAAGATTGACATCTTCATGAGGTGAGATCAGAAACCTATACCTCCTAGGTTGTTTTCTGACTCTCTCCGACTTACGCGGTTCTTGTGTATTCAAAGATTGTGGTACAGTTTCATCCTTGATGAACTATTTATGTTCTATTAGGACTCGGTGCCAGGAACAATATTACTCCGATTTTCATCGAGTTTTACTTTCCTCCCACATACCACTGCATATAGGTATTCCTCTTAGGAAAACCGCATGGCGAGCAACAATTACATTATTCTCTAGTGAGATGTATAAGTACTATACTTTGGTTACCCTAGGATAACCTAGAATTAGGCACTTATCCAATTTGGGTTCTAGTTTGGTATCATCCAAACATATGCCTAGCATTCCCAAATCTTCAGGAATGAGAAAACCCGGTTTCTTTCCTGTTAATATCTAATATGAAATCTCTCTAACAGATTTTTCATGGAAACTTATTCAAAATATGTGTTGCATTGTATAATGCGTATCCCTAGAAGGAAAATGTAGCTCAGAGCGACTCATAATTTAACCTTATCATGTCTAACAAAATTTGGTTTCTCCGTTCGGACACACCGCTCAATTGAGGTGTTCCGGGAGGAGTCCACATTGAAAGAATAATATACTCTTTCAAGTAATTTGAGAAAATTATTGCTTAAGTATTTTCCACCACGGTCTAACCGTGACGGTATTATCCTTTAGCCGATCTGTCTGTCAACTTCGTGTCGAAACTCTTTGAATTTATCAAAATTTTCCGATTTATGTTTCAAAAGAAACAGATAACCATAACGCGATGCCACATCCGTAAAGGTTACAAAGTATTCATATCCACCTCTATCATAGCTAGACGTGGGCCCACTTACGTCACTATGAACGAGGGCTAACAGATCGATGGCACTTACACTCTTACCAAGTAAATGGTGTTTTAGGCACTTTGCCTAATAAACTAGATTCGTAGACATTATTTGAATATGATCAAATCTGTCCTAGTATCCACTCTTCAAAAGTGTGGATATACGAGTCTTGTTTAATGTGTCCCAGACAACAATGCCACAAATAAGTCTCATTTTATCAAATCAGTTTGAGCTATTTGTTTGTCATGTCATATGTTTGAGATTCATTTATATTCAAAATATAAATGTTGTTATTCACATCTAATGTGTTTATCTCAATATCATCTTTATAAAATAAAACATTTTAGTGTTCTAGAATATAAAGGTATACCCGCAACGGGTTAAACCCTGATATAGAGATAATGTTTCTAGTCAAACTAGTTACATTTTAACAGTTTCCTAATTTAAGTACATACCAGAAAGGTAGTTCCTAAACTTAGGTTTCTACGACTAAAACAGCGACTCTCGTCCCGTTTCCGATTCACAGATCAATCTCTACTGAAGTCAGTCTTCTGCTAATCAGCAGATTCCGCACATCAATATATATCTTATGTTCCACATCTAGTATCAAAATCCAATTTTGAAACTAATAGGGAACATGTTTATGACAAACATACTTGAAGCTGGAGCCTTGCCCCGCTTCACTTTCTTCATGTCTGCCTTGTCCATACGGCAGTCACGCTTCCAGTGACCTCGTTTGCCACAGTTTAGGCAGACATCTTGGGATATGTCATTTGTCTTCATAGAAGACAGTGATGATTTTGCCTTTGCCCTTTTCCACATCCAAAAGCCTTCGACCAAGCCTTGGCCTTCTGGGATGTCGAAGTAAGATGCGTCTTGCGCTTCTTGCCCTTTTGCAAACTCTGGCTTTGTCTCCTTGAGCATAGCCATTAACTCTCCAAGAGTTTTCTATTGCAATTAGTACTTCTAATATCTAAGTATAGATCTTTGAAGATCCTTCAATTTCAATATCATACTATAAGGATCTAATCCTTAATTCTGACGAAGAAATTAAGGAGTCTTTGTGCCAAGCATAAAGGATTGAGCACTAAAGTTATCATCACATGAATCTTACAAAGATCATGTTCTACTATTTACTCAACTCCGAGCTTAGGCCCGAGATGTTTCTCTATCAAATAAAGTAACTCCTCAGTTCCCAGGACTATCCTGAGGTTCTATTCCCAATCTGAAAATTAAAGCCGTTTAATGACATTTTAACCCAGGTTTATGTTTTAAACGCTAATCTTTCAGTTATCTTGATTGCTATAGTCCAACTATCCAATCAACGATTTCAGGTACTATTGAATATAATGATTATTATAGTCTAATTATATAATCAACTATAATTTTATTGGTTAAATTCAAATATATTGATTACTACAATCCAATTATATAATCAACTATAATTTGAAGTAGTTTGAATACAGTCCATCTGTTTAATTAAAACAACGATTAATTATTAGTCCAACTAATATATTTTTATTTGAGTAATGACGAAAAATGAAATGAGCGCGTATTGGCAAGTATCTAAACGAAATTGTAAATTTAATACTTGCCTCCCACTATTTTTCGGCGAGCCTCTAACCCTCTGTTGAGTATTCAGGAAACCTTGTTTCCTAGTGGGCTATGATCCCGTTAAATAACACACAACCTTGACTTTGGCCAACAAGCTGTATGATATTTAACTAGGAGGATCTCTAAGATCAATTGGATCTCATCCAATTCCTAGATCCAGTAGGTGGACATCCAAGTCTAAAAAATATATCTTATATATGCCAATATATCCAATATATTCCCTAACCTTTTTCCTCTAAATCAACTAAGCATTGGATTTGGCATAACAAACTTAATGATTCCAGTTAAGCGGGACCCATTGACCTTGGAAAGCTTCGTAATCGATGTCGATGGACAAGAAGTGATCTTAACTTTGGCCAAAAAATCACAACTTGGAAAAGACATGCGATATGGAACAAAGCCTTCATGATTCAAACACATCCGCGATGGACAAAGGTTTTGACTTTGGCCAACAAACCAGTGCCAATCTTGGATCTTGAGAAAGAATCATTCAATGGAAGGAAAAACGCTTAATATGTTTTGAGGGTTTTTCACGTAATTGGCAACCAATTAATTATCTTTGATTAGGTCTCATCATACACCCTTAAACATGCATTCTAAAAGCATAATAAGGCGCGATAAATAAATTAATAATGATATGCAGATGGATATTTAAAACAACTTGTTCCTAGAACAAATCTCTCTGTTTCCTCTCTCCCGCTAGCACAAATCTTACTTCTACCTAATTACATAACACTTCTAAAGAAACCTCATTTACATTGAGGGGAATATGTGAGAAGAGAAATACAAAGAGTCAAGAGGTAATAGGCTGGACACGCAGGTCCAATTTAATAAATTCTAAATTTAATACAAATTTACATAGTTAATCATGCTTATCATCATCAACACATGTCCAACATTATTGAATCAAAAATCAATTCATTTCCATGCTAACTAGCTCATGACAATTTGGGGTTTTCTTAATTAATTTTGATTTCAATCCAATTAAATCACAAATCAATTTATCCCAAGTCTTTCAACTCATCCAAATATCAAAAAACAAAATTACCATGACTTTAGGGCATATAAAACTTCGGCGAAGATAAAAATTCGGGGCAAAATTAATCCAATTCAATTTTCATCAAATTGATCATGCATAACTCTAAGTTATTATCATTCAAGCATATTCAAACAATCAATTTCATCAAATCATGCTCAAATCAATTTTACCCAAATTTTACCTTATTCAAATTTCATGCTTAATCAAGGCTCTTGATACCATTGTTGGGTTTTCTAAGTCATCCCAAGATCAATTAAGCAATGAAAAAGTGCGAATACAACAAAGTTAAGTTGTGGAAATACTCACTTTGATCGGATTCGCTATGCGTTGAACACAAAACTTTTGCTCCTCCATTGAAACTCTCGGCCAAGCCCTATTTGTGCTCCTTGTTGTTTCGGTCAACCCTCCATGTGTGTACTCCAAGCTCCAAGCTTTGTGAATGGATTCCTTGCTAATGAATGGGTTCCCTATCACATTTGTAAGACTCCTTTGGTGTGCTAGCACTCTTGAAAAATTTGCTACAAATCTTTCCTAAGCTTCTTGTTATTCTCGGCAAAGGAGAAAACAAAAGAGAGAAAAATGGCCATTGGCCGAATAACGGAGAGAGAGAGAGAGATGAGTGTTGTGTGGTGTTGTGTAATCTAATACACAAAATGAAAGTCAAATACCAAAATAATAAAAAATGGTAAATGTCTTTCAAGCCATCACTTTAGTGTGTTCCACACTCAACCCTCAACAACCAACTTCCATCACATTAAAGTGATAAAGTTTACTAGTGATGTGACGCGCGGCTTGGGTGAACAGCGCGTGGCAACCACGCGCCAGACAGTGTCTCCGTGCCGATTTCCCGAGTCTCCTCCGAAAATTTCAGACCATTCCGAGTAGTAACGGACCTCCGAATCGTAATTTTCGTTAAGTTTACGAGAGCGACCGAATCACGTTTCTTTCATGTTCTATCACATTTTCTAGATTAAGATTATGTTCCTTATAGTAAATTCTTTTATCTCTTTAGGTGATCGTGATACCATAAGCAGGGACGGTCCTGCTGCATAGTTCCTTTCTCAGTAGTCAGCTCACCAGGTGCGTGGATAAGCCTGTAACATTGATGTTTTCAAAAGTATATAGTATGTATGTCTTCTTAAATGAATTTTAAGATAATGCATTAAATGAGTTTATTTTCAGAAAGTTTATATATTTTGTTATGAAGTATGGATCGAATATTGATTATGTTGAAATCATGTGTTTGTGATATATGAGAAACTTGCATGATTTGAGATATATGAGCATGGATTTTGGAAATGATTTTTATGTTAGGTTGCACCCCGTGTACTTATATGTGCCAGATTATTGCCATGAGATAGGGTCTCATGTTGCCAGTTATTGCCGTGAGATAAGGTCTCACGTTGCCAGTTTGCTCCGAATGCCAGTTTTTCCGTGGGGAAGCCCCATATTGCCAGCTTTGCCGTATTTGTCATGAGGTTGTGCATATAGATGAATAAACAGATTTATCATTACAGAGTATTTTTTTTCAGCAGTTTGATTTTTATGAGAAATGAGATTTATGATTTGAGTTTTATGGGAAATGAGATTTATGATTTCAAGTAAATGTTTGAGATATCGATTTACAGCTTATGTATTTATTTATATTATGAAAGACTTGTTCGATCCACTTTGTTACTTGATTATCCACGGCACTAAGCTGTGATCCATTGCACTAAGCGTGAGCTTACCCCTTTCCTTAACATTTCAGGTTCAGCAGTTTAGTAGATTATCCTTTCCATCTGCTGTTTCGTCATCATTTCCTGCTAGTAGAGAAAGGTTGTGCCAACAGTAGAGTGTCTTTATTATGTTTTGAGACTGTATATCTAGATATGTTTTCTTGGGAGAATTTGTTATGTGGTTATAGGCATTGAGCCTTTAATTGATTCTGAGGTTATTGTGTTTCCTTTATGGATATTATGTTGAGTTGGATCATGGAGATCCTAGTTTTATGATGATATTTTATTTTCAGTTTAGATTTTTCCTTGTATTTGGAGGATTAGTCCATATTACAGGGGAAACTCTGCCAGTTTCTAGTCTCCGTCTCACCCCTACTCTACCTAAGGGGACGGGTGTGACATTTAATGGTATCAGAGCCCAGGGTTCATAGATTCTGTAGACACTCATTTTCTTTATTAGTTATTCTATGTCTTTTAGCGGTTGACATCTTTCATGTGTTTTCAGATGCCTCCGCGTCTCAGAGTTCGAGGTGCAGGTCGAGTTCGTACTCGTAGGATAGCAAATGTTGGCCAACCTTCTAGGGCACCTCCAGTTGATGAGGAGGTTAATTCTTATGATGGGGAAACCTTTGAAAGGAACCCTAATCCTGTTGTAGAAGATTCCATAGCCTCGGTTTTCGGGGATAGTACCCCAGTTCATCATCCTCCTAGCAGTAATGTTCCTCCAGCCCCTGCAGCACCTCAGGGAAATATTCCATTCCAGCACCTCCTCCACCTCCTCCAGTAAATCAGGGTTATCCTATACCTCCTCCAGGTTACTACCCTCCACCTTATTATGCTCCTCCGCCAGCAGATGTTCCTCCTGGTGCTTACCCTTATCCGTATTACTACCCTCCAGCATGGGGTCATGGTCCATCTCAGGTAGCTCCTATAGTTAATGAAGATAATATTGCTAAAGGAATGAAAGAAAGAGGAGCTGTTGAGTTTGATGGGAAGAAGGATCCCATTGTAGCTGGAAATTTCTTGGACAGGATTGAGAAGGCTTTTGAGTTGATGAGATTAACTGATGAACAGAAATGCCACCATGTGTATCAACTTTTGACTGAGCAAGCTGATAAATGGTGGAAGAGTGTAAGAGGTAAATTCTCAGAGACTAATGTGTTAACTTGGGAGAAGTTCAAGAGGGAGTTCATGAGTAATTATATGAATTCTGCTTTTATGGATGAAAAGAGAAGGGAATTTTATAGGTTGACTCAGGGTAGCCGCACAGTAGATCAGTATGACACCGCATTCCATGAGTTAGTGCAGTTTGTTTCACATTTGAGAGACCATGAACAGGGCAAGATGGATCATTTTCTTAACGGTCTGAATGCAGAATTGAGATCCAGGATCCGATTATTTCCTATGAACAGTTTGACAGAGATGGCAGATTTTGCTAGAAAAGCAGAGTTTGCAGAAAGAGAATGGCAATTGGGCTAGATTTTCAGATAAGGAAGAGAAACAGGGAACATCGATCTTTTGGAGAAGGAAATCAGAGTAAGAAATGGGGTGACTCAAGACCCAGTGGTAGTTATCAGATGAGTTCTGGACAGCCGCAGAAACAAAGTCGACCTACAGTTAGTCAGAGTTCAGTGAGAGCTCCACCTAGTGGGATTCCTAGTGGTCAGCAAGGCCAAGCTCAAGAAAGAAGATTTCCACCATGTACTATTTGTGGGAAGAATCATCCTGGAGAGTGCAGATTGGGTACCAAAGGTTGCTTTTTGTGCGGAGAAGTGGGTCACTTGAAGAGAGATTGTCCTAATGTTAATGATAGCAGTAGACAGACTCAGAGAACAGCTGTTCCTCCAGCTCAGAATTTCAGAGGTAATTTTAGTCAGAGTGGGGTTCGTGGTCAGACTTCTGGAGCTCACACAGGTTCAGGTGCTCAGAGTAGAGTTGCTCCAAGTGGTCAGACTAGCAGACCTAGAGCCCAAGGCAGAGTATTTGCTATGACGCAGCAGGAAGCTTTAGCAGCACCAGAGGTTATCACAGGTATGGTGTCTATCTTTGGTCGAAATGCCCGAATACTTATTGATCCCGGTGCTACACATTCCTTTGTTTCAAAATCTTTTGCATTGCATGCCGATAGAGAAGGGAGTGAGCTAGATTGTGAGTTAGTTGTTGCTACCCCTGTCGGATATTCCTTTATTGCTAAGCAAGTTTACAGAGGATGTGTAATTCGTGTTGGTGAGCATGATTTGTTAGCAGATTTGATTTGTGTGGAGATACATGATTTTGATGTCATTGTGGGTATGGATTGGTTATCTTTTCATCGAGCAACAGTAAATTGTCATGAGAAAGTTGTGGATTTTGAGGGTCTGGATGGGCAAAAATTTTCCTTTAGAGGGGAGAGAAGATTTGTTCCTTCCTATGTGATATCTGCAATACGAGCTAGTAAGTTGTTGCGGAAAGGTTGTGATGCCTATTTAGCTCACATAGTAGATACCAGAATAGGTACATCAGAATTACATGAGATTTCGGTTGTGAGGGAATTTGCAGATGTATTTCCAGATGAACTACCTGGTTTACCACCGAATAGAGAAGTTGATTTCAGCATCGATGTAATTCCTGGTACAGCCCCTATATCCCTTGCTCCTTACAGGATGGCTCCTGTAGAGTTGAAGGAGTTGAAGATACAATTGCAAGAACTGCTAGATAAAGGCTTTATAAAGCCTAGTTTTTCACCATGGGGTGCACCAGTGTTATTCGTGAAGAAGAAAGATGGTTCAATGAGATTGTGTATCGATTATCGGCAATTGAATAAGGTTACCATTCGTAACAAATATCCTTTGCCTCGGATTGATGATCTTTTCGATCAATTACGGGGAGCCAAGGTATTCTCCAAGATAGACTTGAGATCCGGGTACCATCAGCTAAAGGTGAAGGAAGCAGATATACTTAAGACGGCTTTTAGAACTCGTTATGGACATTATGAGTTTTTAGTAATGCCATTCGGGTTAACTAATGCACCAGCTGTTTTTATGGACTTGATGAATCGGGTATTCAAACATTATTTGGATAAGTTTGTCATTGTGTTTATTGACGATATCTTAGTGTATTCTAGTAGCGAAGATGAGCATAAGAACATCTAAGAATCGTTTTACAGACTTTGAGGGAGAAAGAGTCGTATGCCAAGTTTAGCAAGTGTGAGTTTTGGCTTGACAGAATTGCATTCTTAGGCCATGTCATTTCTGCAGATGGCATTTTAGTAGATCCCAATAAGATAGAAGCAGTGGTTAATTGGGAATCGCCTACCAATGCGACTGAGATACGGAGTTTCTTGGGTTTAGCAGGCTACTACCGACGTTTTGTTCAGGGATTTTCTATCATTGCAGCACCATTGACAAAACTTTTGAAGAAGAATGCAAAATTTGAGTGGACTGAGGAGTGTCAGCAAAGTTTTGATAAGCTTAAAGAGTGTTTGACAACTGCTCCAGTGCTTACACTTCCATCAAGCAATGGTGAATTTGTGGTGTATAGTGATGCCTCGAGGAAAGGTTTGGGTTGTGTGTTGATGCAGCATGGCAAGGTGATATCTTATGCTTCTCGACAGCTTAGACCTCATGAATTGAATTATCCTACTCACGATTTGGAGTTAGCTGCAGTAGTGTTCGCACTGAAGATTTGGAGACATTATTTGTATGGAGAGAAATGTGAAATCATCATAAGAGTCTCAAGTATTACTCACGCAGAAGGAGTTAAATATGAGACAGAGACGATGGATCGAGTTATTGAAAGATTATGATTGTACTATTGACTATCATCCGGGGAAGGCTAATGTAGTAGCAGACGCCCTTAGCAGGAAGTCATCGAGTATTCTAGCTCATATGGAAGTTCTACGGTTGCCATTGCTAGTGGAACTCAGATCTTTGAGAGTTGACTTATCAGTTGGTAATTCAGGATCTCTTTTAGCAACTCTTAAAGTCAGGCCTATTTAGTAGAGAGAGTCAGGGAAGCTCAGACTCAGGATGCTCGTTTTATGAAAATCATTGATGAAGTGAAAAAGGAAGAACGTTCAGATTTCTTGCTTAAGATGACAATACATTGATGTATGAAGATAGATTATGTGTACCTGAAGATGAGAGCTTGAAGAGAGAGATCATGGAAGAAGCCCATTGTTCTGCTTATTCTATGCATCCAGGCAGCACTAAGATGTATAGAACTCTCAAGGAGAATTATTGGTGGAAAGGCATGAAGAAAGAGATAGCCGAGTTTGTATCAAAGTGTTTATCGTGTCAGCAGATTAAAGCAGAACATCAGCATCCAGCAGGTACCTTGCAATCACTTCCTATTCCTGAGTGGAAGTGGGAACACATCACTATGGACTTCGTGTCAGGACTGCCTCGTACGAAGAAAGGACATGATTCAGTATGGGTGATTGTTGACAGGTTGACTAAATCAGCTCATTTTCTACCTGTCAGAGTAGATTATTCTTTGAATAAGTTAGCAGAGCTCTATGTTGATGAGATAGTGAGACTTCATGGAACTCCAGTGTCAATCGTATCAGACAGAGATCCAAGATTTACTTCCAGATTCTGGCCAAGTCTACAAGAGGCTTTGGGTACTAAAGTGAAGTTCAGTACTTCTTTTCATCCTCAGACAGATGGGCAGTCAGAGAGAACCATTCAGACTTTAGAAGATATGTTGAGAGCTTGTGTTATGGAATTTAAAGGTAGTTGGGATCAACATCTATCTTTGATGGAGTTTGCTTACAATAATAGTTACCATGCTAGTTTGGGCATGGCACCTTATGAGGCATTATATGGAAGGAAATGTAGAACTCCTATATGTTGGGATGAAGCAGGTGAGAGGAAACTCTTAGGTCCTGAGATTGTTCAGATTACTGTTGATAAGATAGAAGTGATCAGATCAAAGTTGAAGACAGCCCAAGATAGACAGAAGAGTTACGCAGATCTAAAAAGGAAGGACATCGAGTATCAGGTGGGAGATAAGGTATTTTTGAAGATTTCTCCTTGGAAGAGTGTCATGAGATTTGGCAAGAAAGGGAAGTTGAGTCCTCGGTTTATTGGGCCATACGAGATCGTGGAGCGAATTGGACCAGTTGCCTACAGATTAGCATTGCCACAGGAATTGTCAAAGATTCACAATGTTTTCCACGTGTCCATGTTGAGAAAGTACAGATCAGATCCCTCCCACATTTTGCAGGAGCAACCAGTTGAGTTGAGAGAAGACTTGACATATGCTGAAGAACCAGTGGGAATTCTAGCTAGAGAGTTGAGACAGCTGAGAAACAGGACGATTCCATTGGTAAAAGTCCTATGGGGTAAACACTCGAAGGCAGAAGCAACTTGGGAGCGTGAGGAAGACATGAGGAATAAATATCCTCATTTGTTTCCACCATCTGGTATGTGAATTTCGAGGACGAAATTCTTTTAAGGGGGAGAGAGTTGTAACACCCCAAATAAATTTAAGGATTAAATTATTAAGTTTGTGGAAGTTGGAATTAAAATGCGGTTCAGATCAAGTTTAGGGTGGCAAACGAATTTTGACATATAAGTATATATTTTGTACGCACACACGCACCCTATTTTGCTCAGCAGCCACCTCTTCCTATAAAAAAATAGAAGATAGAAAGATAAGAAAGATGAAAGATAAGAAAGAAAGAAAGATAAGAAGAGTCAGAGAGAGACGTGAGGGAGAGAGAAAGAGAGAAAGAAAAGGAAAAGAGAGAAAAGAGAAGTTTCGGTCCCGATCCGTAGTTCAAATCCGACCGAGTCCTTAAGGAAAAGTGTAGATCTCGTTGAGAGGATCATTTTGGTGGTGGTTTCATCTTGGGAAACTTCCAATTTTTGAAGAGATCTCGGTAAGAAACTTTTTATGGTTTTTCTCGATTTCCCGTTGATCCGGAACTCCGATCGACGAACCGTCAGCGGCATTAGATCCGGGAGAGGGAGAGGAATGCACGGCCGTCGGATTTTTCCCCATCCGACCGGAGCGTGGCGCTCACGCGCGCCTTATGTGGCGGCGCGTGAGGCCCACGCGCGGCTTGGGTGAACGGCGCGTGGCAACCACGCGCCAGACAGTGTCTCCGTGCCGATTTCCCGAGTCTCCTCCGCGAATTTCAGACCATTCCGAGTAGTAACGGACCTCCGAATCTTAATTTTCGTTAAGTTTACGAGAGCGACCGAATCACGTTTCTTTCATGTCTATCACATTTTCTAGATTAAGATTATGTTCCTTATAGTAAATTCTTTTATCTCTTAGGTGATCGTGATACCATAAGCAGGGACGGTCCTGCTGCATAGTTCCTTTCTCAGTAGTCAGCTCACCAGGTGCGTGGATAAGCCTGTAACATTGATGTTTTCAAAAGTATATAGTATGTATGTTTTCTTAAATGAATTTTAAGGTAATGCATTAAATGAGTTTGTTTTCAGAAAGTTTATTATTTTGCTATAAGTATGGATCGAATATTGATTATGTTGAAATCATGTGTTTGTGATATATGAGAAACTTGCATGATTTGAGATATATGAGCATGGATTTTGGAAATGATTTTTATGTTAGGATGCACCCCGTGTACTTATATGTGCCAGATTATTGCCATGAGATAAGGTCTCATGTTGCCAGTTATTGCCGTGAGATAAGGTCTCACGTTGCCAGTTTGCTCCGGATGCCAGTTTTGCCGTGGGGAAGCCCCATGTTGCCAGCTTTGCCGTATTTGTCATGAGGTTGTGCATATAGATGAATAAACAGATTTATCATTACAGAGTATTTTTTCAGCAGTATGAGTTTTATGAGAAATGAGATTTATGATTTGAGTTTTATGAGAAATGAGATTTATGATTTCAAGTAAATGTTTGAGATATCGATTTACAGCTTATGTATTTATTTATATTATGAAAGACTTGTTCGATCCACTTTGTTACTTGATTATCCACGGCACTAAGCTGTGATCCATTGCACTAAGCGTGAGCTTACCCCCCTTCCTTAACATTTCAGGTTCAGCAGTTTAGTAGATTATCCTTTCCATCTGCTGTTTCGTCATCATTTCCTGCCAGTAGAGAAAGGTTGTGCCAACAGTAGAGTGTCTTTATTATGTTTTGAGACTGTATTCTAGATATGTATTTCTTGGGAGAATTTGTTATGTGGTTATAGGCATTGAGCCTTTAATTGATTCTGAGGTTATTGTGTTTCCTTTGGGATATTATGTTGAGTTGGATCATGGAGATCCTAGTTTTATGATGATATTTTATTTTCAGTTTAGATTTTTCCTTGTATTTGGAGGATTAGTCCATATTACAGGGGAAACTCTGCCAGTTTCTAGTCTCCGTCTCACCCCTACTCTACCTAAGGGGACGGGTGTGACAAGAACAGCCCCGGGCATTGGGTGACAAGTTCCTTTGCGTAAGCCCCGCGTCACGACGCGTGGTGATTTTCGTTGTGACGCTCCATGTCACGACTTTCTATCTGGATTTTCTTCATGAGGTGTCGCGATGCAAAGAGTGTACGTCAGACAGGATCATCTCCAAGTCGCGATGTGATAGTGGTACCATTGTGATGCTTACAGTCTGAAAGTTTCTAATTGGTTTTTGTTCTTTGGCGCGTCGCGATGTTGTGTAGGAGTCACAACACGCTGGTTTGTTCTTGAATGTTTGTGTGTTGTCTCGAGTGCTTTCTTGGTGCTATGTCTCGCTATCATAAAAAAGAAGTGTGGACTTCACTCATAAAAATAAATCCTTAAACTCTTTAGAGATTCAAACAAGGTTTTGAAACCAACTCCATAAACACTTTAGAGATTGATTTGAAATTTATCACACTAGAATTTTTCTTTTCTCTTTTGTTCTTCTTCTTTTTCTTTTAACACTTGAAAGAAAACAAGAACAAATGTGGCTAGGTTTTTCCATAATGAAAAATCCATCTCTCAAGAAAAAACTCAACTTTTTCTTTTTATACTTGGGGTTAATGTTAAACAAAAAACCTAAGCATATTTATCTCATAAATTCAGCCATCCCTATTTTATGCACCTAATATTTGCAACAACCAACTTATTAATTGTCGTCATAATGAAAATTAAATGTAATATTGAAAAGGTGTAAAAAAAAAACATTAATGAATGTTGTATTTTTACAAATCATATTTGAAAAATTCATCATTACAATAAATGATATATCAACCAATTTAATATATATATATATAATAAACACATTAAATTAAATGATTATCTCATAATCATTTATTTTATAAGAACCTTATATTAAATATAATATAAGGTTACATGTGTGACAAAATATATTATAATCTCATTTGTAATAAAATATGTATGTGAGTATATAATTGGACTATCCAATTATATTTAATTTGCTAAAGTATATCGAATTAGCATGGGGACCAAATGGACTTATGGTTCCGAGCTCCATTAATCCCGAAATATTAATTAAACTCTTTAACTAAAATATTCCACTAAAAACCCGAAGTTGCACTCTTGTTGCCATAGATGGATAATATAAGACGAACTACGTCGAAGTCCATTAATTTTGTCATTGCATACGGATTGGTCATTCACGAGTACTCATAATTAGAGCTGGGTCATATTATCCTTTATACCCCTCTAATTATTTTTACCTTAAGTATCATTGATCCTCTAATGAACAATTTATTCATTACTATTATGAATATTATTCTTTTTATTCGCAATAGAAAGACTTGAGCGCTCTAATCGTTCAAGTACTGAATCAACCCTTAATGAAGATACTCCACTACTTCTCGCAAGAAGGAGTGAACTTCATATCTATGTAAAACATTTTCAGCTACACACCAAAACATGTCCCTAAAGAACATAGATGTTGGTTAGGATTGCTACACCTCAACTTTGTAAATCAAATGACATAGCCTGCCATGTAGGAGTTCACAATACGCTCAAGATTCAGATCAATCCATATATGACAATATAGTAGATTGAAATGAATTTCTTTATTTAAAGAATATTATAAGAAATTCAATTTTATCGGTGTCCAGTCCTATATGATCACATGATATAAAGTGCCTCCATTCTCATGCCCCCACTTGGATGATCCTGGATCAAGGTTGCCATATAATTATAGAATGGACCGCAACTATAGATAAACTACAAACAAAGTACCCACTTTTCTCACTCTCGATGGACTATTTTTATATTACTAACTTCATACTTAAATCCTCTTATGTATGACACTCATACAATAAGTCTAAAGGCACATGATTATTCATGGGTAAAGAAGATAATTTACAATATGCGATTTAAATCAAACATTTTGATAAATGAATAATGCATCTTTTATTTCAGAACAAAAGAGAGAAAAAGAAAGACAATAATTCTTCTTTGAGTTTTTATGTAGGTCATATGTAGCTAGACATTTGTGCTTCGTCAAAGGAAACTAAAGCCTTGGGATCAATACAATTGTGATATCTAATTTTTTTCATTGTTTAAAATCATGATTTGAGTAAATGTTCTTCTATGCTTAATTTTATGATTGTGTCGTTTGATTGCTAGGAGGCCTACTAGTTTATATTCGTTGTAATCTATTGCTAAATTAGATATCAAATCCATAATTGTTTGATTCATCTAACTTAAAAAGCGATTAAGGTTTAATGATTTGCTGCATCAGAAATTAGTAAACTTTCGGAAGAACACATGCTAAAATAAATACAACTGCTTGTGTTTTATTTTGTTTTGCTTCATCGATCTCTCTAATTCTTAAGGCTGCCATTAAATTAAACGTTAGCGCTTGTCTCAAATTTTTTCAGTAGTTAGGGTTAATTAGATCGCTTGTTTTCTAATTAACTATGACTTAAAAGAGCTCGAAAAGTAATTCCAACGGTGAATATTCAAAGTGCGAATTGATATATTTTTGTATTAATGATCAGTTGTAAAATTTCAATGGTAAATATTGATTTAGACCAAGGATTTCTCTATTCTTGATTGACTTTAATAATTTGATTTGAATATTTCTTTAGTTATGTTTATTAAAATTGTCTACGTTAAATTCCAAATTCCCTAATCCCTTTTATTCACTTGGCATAAATTAGACTAGATATTCCCTATAGGAACGATCCTTACTCACACTACTGCATATATTTACGAGTTTAGATTTTATTTTTGGTTGCCTGCGGCAGCACACCACCATCCTTTCATGTTCACCATCTTGAGTTTGCTCACGTTACCTCATTGGGTACTGATCATGCCCATAGACTCACATATGTTCTTGTTCACATTCCCCTGCCTACGCGGTGCTAGGTCCCATTAGGTAGGTTTCACGCTCCCAGGTCACGTCACTAAACAGATATTCCATGGCAGCATGTTTTATAAGCATGTTTTTAAAACTCGTATATATTTTAGCTTATCACGCTTTCAAGTATTAAGAATTATGCTTTTAAATTCAGTTTTATAACAGTTAAAAGTGTTTTAAACTATTTTCACTCACTAGGTCGTCGTAGCGACTTACCACACCAGTTTATTGGTTTATTATAGCCAAGGGTGCCTTAGATCCCAGCTCATAGTTACTCAGGAATCAGAGAAGATGGAGACCAACTGCAGTAATAGATGTCGTGCATGTCTTGGGTTTACTCATTTAATGTATTGTAGTAAGCCATACGGCCGAACATGTGTCTAGTTGGTTTTTATTTGGTGAATGTAAACTTGATGTACTATATATATATATATATATATCGTTCCACTACTTTACGTAATTTCCTAATCTCCCTTAATGGAAAAAAAAATAAATTTGACAATCAAATTTCATAACAGGAAGTGAATCACATAACATTTACTGTAATGACGGTATTGGCTTTCATAAACTCATTAGGTAGACCTCATTAGCCAATCAAATCCATGTGACTCCTAAATTTGATCGTGAATCGTTTCTTATCCTAAAAATAATGACAATATTATATTAAGACGTGTTCTAGGTGTATACTTGTCATTATGCACTAATGCGCTTCGTAAATACACCCTCACAATAATGACGGTATTGGGTAACTACATCAACTCATCATGCTATATCAAATGTTTTACCAGAGTGACCTAATTTCCAACTACTTCTGTCATCACAATAATGACAGTATTGGATATAAGTAATAAGAACTCATTCATCTCTTTATTAAGAAAACGAACCATCCAATAATGCTCTAACATTATTAATACTATCGTTTTAAAAGAAAGATTTGAAGAAAAAAGAAACAACTTTGCTAACAATTATCTATTTTGATTTGGTCAGAAGAGTTCTCCAATCGCCTAATCATGAGAGATTTATGACATCAAGGCGTTAATAACATGCTTGGATCAAATGAACAAATTTTAATTTAAAAACATGCAAAGTATATCAAATATGAGTTATGCATAATTAAATTAAAATATAAAGACATCGATTCAAATACGTGTCAAACATCTAAAAACATGATTTTTTTTTTAATTCAAAATGTTTGTGTGGTTAAGGCTTGCTCCGATACCGTTTTATTGGGGTAGATTCGGAACTGCTAGGGCAAATCAAGGCCTCGCGCTGTGGAAACTTATCAAACCAGCAGATATAGAGCATGGTATATTTTAAATTAATAATTGTATATTATATTCTATTACGAGTCCATAGCAAAAATCAGAGTCCGGATAAGCAAAAACCTAAAAAACCATTTTTTTTGCGCGCATCGTGCGTGCAGTATGCGTATACACTGTACATGCTGTGTGCGGTGAGAAATCATTGTACCATCTTCGGACATTGGCGGGGCTGTCGCCAATCTTCAGGTACAATGCATCTAGTCGTAGAGGGAGAGATATGGTCAATAAAACATCCAATTTTAGTAAAGACAGAAGATGTAGAATGCAGAAATGTGGGTAAATATTTCTTATGCCTAGACATATCTGACCAGACAAACAAATAACACTCGCCAGACATTAAAGGATGTCCGGTCTAACATGCCATTTTTGGGATAGACTTCATAGAAAGTCCAACTAGATATATAACGCGACAATAAATCCACAAATGCAAAAAATACAGAGATGGGAAATATAACGTATTGGGTCCACGAAGGATCATATGTGGTCACCCAAAGCGAGAACTGTGATGATGAGGTCCTTATATTCAAGATTGGATGATTTTTGGCGACTCGATATGCGGTACAAGGTCATAATGAATGGTAGATATTCCAATGCGCAGTTAGAAGCTGGAAATACATGGATTGAATTTCTTGAAGAATATTAGGAGGGAAATCGCCCGAGATTGTTTTATGAAGAAATGATTTCTGGAGCTTTGACAGAAGATTTTCCAAACGCAGTGAATGACGAGGAAAAAAACTTGATCTCTATATACTCGACGGATGTCCGGCCAGACATTGAGTAAGGAAATCCGACCGGACATATAATGATATTCGACCAGACAAGACTTTTTCAGAACAAAGAATCTAGTTTACATGCTAACATTCTTATGTTGTACTTTAGAATTCAAGATAGGTATTCGGTTTTCAGTGCATGTATCACACTTGCATATTTTCACTCTTACGTCAACACATTTTCTTAAGTGACTAGTCATGTTTCATATTTTATGAAAATGTGTTTTCAGGGCATATTTTTTCACGTGTTTCAGTCTCAATTTTTTGGTAAAGTTTTTATAAGATTAGAAAAGTGAAAATATTTTCTAACCACCAGTAACAAGCAGTCCCATCAACTTTAGTGAGCCCATAATTGCTCATGTTGCCTCATGGGACACTGATCACCCCCATAAGGCGTATTCATGTTCAGGATTTCAGTTCCCTTACTTACGCGGTGTCATTTCCTACTAAATATGTTTCACGCCTCCATGTTATGATACTGGTATGAATTTTCATGTTTCAGAACATGTACAAGCGTATACGGGGCCAATAGCCCAATCCCGGTACGTATGGTAATGCCAGGGGAGGTCCCAATCTCGATCGTCGTATATGTATTTTTCAGTTCATGTTTTCGATTTTATGAAATTTCGCTTTATCATTATGTATATAATTTTCAAAGCATGTTTATGTTTCTCATATACAGTTTTGATTTTGTCTCATCCCAATATATCATGGACGTGACAGGGAGGAGACAGTATAATCATCCCCTAAGTCTCCTGATATACCATGCAATACCTGTGATGAACGGTGTAAACTATAGCAAATACACATGCGTCAACCTGTAATATATATGCATCTATCTCAACATTTGTCACATGCAAGATTTGTTCATACTTGTGACATTTGTTAATTTCAATCATTATATTCATTCTTAATAAACACATATCATATTTTCTTAATGAATGGTACTACACACAAAGTCGGCTCTTATGACCTGTTACATGATATTTAAATCACGTGGACATATAATATGCATCCCTAATGACTGCAGCTAGTCTCCATCTCATATAACTCAGAGTAACTAGAAACTGGGATCGAAGGTACGTCTTATTGAATTTGAAACTGCAAGCATAAAGGAACTCTTTTGTGGGGGGGGGGGGGGGGGGGTTGCAGATCTTTTGAAAAACCTGATGAATGAACGATAATAATGAAAAAAATAATATAAATCACATTCATTAGGGTGGAAAACTAAAAAGTATGTAAAAGCAATAAAACATAATAGTCTGACATGATCTAGCATCGCGTAGGCAGAGGAACACGAACATGAATGTGCATGAGCCTATGAGGATGATCAGTGCCTTATAAACCAACGTGGCGAACCTAGGACGCTAAACACGAAGGGACGACTCGATATTGGTGGTTTGAAAATGTGTCTCTAATACTTGTAAGATATCTTGTATCAAGAAAATTCATAAACATACTTATATATCATGATATGACATATAAGCATATATTGAAACATAAAACATAAGTCAAAATTGATTATGACACGCTTGCTAAGGAAAACATGTGAAAGTTCTAATAACTTGGTCTCAAATTATAAACACATACTTATCTGAAAATTATTAATAATTAAAACTATAAACGTAGAACATGTATCACATTAAAGACATAAAACCATGATATAAAACATAAAACATAAGGTATAACATTCACTCACAAACTAGGATGAAATCTATTCCTTGATAGACCTCGTGATACTAAGCGGAATGTCCTAGAGATTTCTACAAAACATGAATTTCAAGTATACTTAGTTGTTGAGTCACTACAACAAAATTGACTTTTAGTGGCGAAAATTTTTACCACTAAAACAATTAGTGGCGAAAATTATATTTCGCCACTAATTTGCCACTTAAAGTGCGACACAAAAGGTTTTAGTGGCGAAATCTAATTTCGCCACAAAAACCTTACCTTTAGTGGCGAAATGAATTTCGCCACTGAAAGTCGACATTAGTGGCGAAAAATTTAGATTTTTAGTGGCGAATTAAATTTTCGCGACTAAATGTCTGCTGTTATTGGCGAAAATTATAGACTTTTAGTGGCGAAAATTTCGCCACAAAAAGTTAGTTTTAGTGGCCAATTAAATTTTCGCGACTAAAAGTCTGCTGTTAGTGGCGAAAATTATAGACTTTTAGTGGCGAAAATTTCGCCACAAAAAATTACTTTTAGTGGCGAATATTATAGACTTTTAGTTGCGAACATTTCGCCACTAAAAAGTCTGCTGTTAGTGGTGAATTATTCTTTCCCCACTAAAAGTAGACTTTCAGTGGCAAAAATATTATACTTTTAGTGGCAAACTTTTCGCCACTAAAAGTCACTTTCAGTTGGGAAATTCAATTTTCCTCCAAAAGTAATTATTTTTAGTGACGAAATTAGGTAAATATTAAAAACGTACACTGAGTAATTATATTTCAAAATCTGTTCACACCTTACGATACTTTGTATTGTAAAATGATTTAAAATATAAATTTTAATACATTAGTATATATAAAATAGAATATTTGTATTTACAAGCAAAAAAATATATTATGTTCTTACATTAAAAAAGATAAATGACCAACTAATTATAATTTAAAAATCAAAAGTTATTGGTTTCGTCTCGCATCTAAATTTACATTCTATATTCAAACTACAAAAAAGAATTCGAACATATGGTGAAACGAAACCATTCATCGAATGAACTAGCTTTTCATTTGTCCACTACTTTTTGAACCAACAAAATAATTATCTGCATTTGTATGAAAATAATTATATCAGCATATATTAATCTCATATCAATAGATAAATAAAAACTAATTATATGTAAAAAAATATTAAAACTGAAGAATTGAGAAAAATTTAAGAAATAAAATTAAAATCAACTTGAGTTGATATTTTGAAACAGTTTTTCAAATTACCTGATATTTATGAAATATATATGAAACAAAAGTCATAGAACTGTTATCGAAACATATCATTTGAAACCGATTCGTTGTGATTTCAGTCTTTTCTTCCTATTTTCACCATCCTGAGGTTAAGTTAAAAAAAAATTAACAACCAAACTACTTTACTTTACAATCTTAAAATTTGATATCAACTCATTTTCCCTACAAAGTTGTCGTTGGAGTTGATCCTCCAACTGCTCCATTCAAAATTTTTTGATCTGTATAATATAAATATAAATTCCATAATAATAGTGTTATAGGCATCACAAATATATTTAATTAAAAAACAAGTGCATGTTACTCACGTCGCTCTCCACGCATATGAGACATATATTCTTGTGCGCCATTCACCGCAATATTATATATCTTGCAAGTGTACAACTCCTACAAATATGACCAATAAATATGACAATCAAATATGTTTTAAAGAATTTTTCACCATTTTGTTAATCAAAACATAACTTACAATATCACATTGAGTTGGACCAACATCATTTGGGACTCATTTCTTCTCATCAACAGGCTTTGAACAAGATGAACCATACTGTAAATTTATTAAGCAAATATATCAAAACACAAGAATATAGAAATAACAAAATACAAGAAGATGAACCAGAGGGTAACCATATTGATAAAATAAAAATATTATATGAATTTCCAATGAGAGTGATTAAGGGGATTCTTCAAGAGCCATAAACCACAAGCTAGTCTTACTTTCCACCGAACAAAATTATAACCAGCCAATTTTTTAGTGACATCAAACACATTGTGAAAAATATGCAATACTTTACTTGTTATCATCATATCTTTGAACCAAACCCAAAACATGGCGTAAGCATGTCCATTTCAATGTTTTTTTTTTTGGTCTCCATTTTTAAAATAATTACATCATGGGAAAAAATATGTAACTTGAGTTAGTTAATTTCAATGAGACAGCATGCAGAATTTGGGTTAGCTAAACCATGGTTGCAGCTGCATCCAAGACCTTGCTTGATTTAATTATAAAGTAATTTAAAGGGTTGTTCTTAATTATATGCAACTTAGTGTATTGTATAAACAAAATGGTATCAATAAATATGATTGGTATCAAAACACAAGAATATAGAAATAGCTTTGTATAAATATCTTACTACTTACTGGTGGATGATGACTCTCCCGCGAAGAGGCTAACTCTTCTTTCACCAACCGTTACAACTCTTTCTTCATTTCAATGCGTAGCTCCTCACGCAACTTGGCCTCTATCTCTGCACTAATTGTAACTCGAAGTTCAGCCTCTTTTTTTAGACAAAAGTTAGTCATTTTCTTCTTAACCTCGGATTGAATTCGAGTAGTTATCTCTTCATTCATCACATTATGATGATTTTGTTGCCCTCCATGATTTAATTTTTTGAAAAGGAGAGCCTTCTCCCATACCTCTTTGGTATGTTGATCTATGCCCAAGAATTATTGTGAAAGCCTCTTGGGTTGTAAGTGTGTCAACTTCATTGCATTGCAATTGTGTTTCATGCAATTCCCACAACATTTTATAAGCTTTTTCAGCCTCTTTATCTACCCAACTGCCATCATTTTTCTTTCTTTCTTTGGCAAAAAGTCTAAGATACTCTGTTGGTTATGTAATTTTTTCTAGGGTACTCGTCGTGCTTCTCTATTAGTTAGGTAAGACAATGTAAAATACAATAAAAACTATCAATAAAAGAAATGAAATAACACACCAACTGATAATAAAATTTTACCATATCGTGCGCAATTCTTGCAATAGACTTGGTACCCACGCAAGCAAACATCTTTTGTTTTTTCCGATTGGAAAAAATCACTTAACTAATATGCTGCAGCAATAAAAATAACATGTGAGGAACATAAAAATTCAATTCTCAGAAATATAGAAAATAACTTGGTACCCAATTTCTGGGTTTCTGCATGCCGCAGAAGCCCAGAAACTGGGTTTCTGCGGCTGTTTCTTAACCTCTTCTCTAACCTTCTCGGCCCACTCAGGTCTCATCTGTCGAAGTTTCTCTTTCACTGGCCTCATATTCAAATAAGTTGGTATCGTGTGCTGGGCAATGCTTCTGTCTACCTTAGGCATGTCCTCATAGGACAAAGCAAACACTTTGCATATCTGACCAATACTTTTTCTAATTTCTCCCGCTCTTCAGTGGTAACTTCACTTGCAATCAGAATTTCCTTGGGGTTCTCAGGCGTGCCCAAGTTAAATGTATTCGTTCGGGTGGAGCTGATATCAAATATACTCAACCCATGAAAGTTAGAGGAAAAAGACTCGGGCAAATAAGCAAAATGATTGTCTTTATTGCTAATAAATGCGGGAGTACACTCAAATAAATCAGGAAGATAAATGTCTTCATCATCGGCAGACACTTCATCCTCCGCAACCAGGTTCTTCTCAGACTTCTTATCCTCTTCGAGAGTCAGGCTCTCCAACTTCATCAATTCTTCTTCCCAATTCTCTTCCTCCACAGCTTCTTCGGTCAGCGGCTTCTTACCCAGCATCTCTTGGAAGATCTCAAAACCAGGCACCACAATTCTGTTAACTTCTATTGGTTCGGGCTCACCTTGATACTCTGAAGCCTTTACAAAGCAATCCATCAATTTCTGCCCTTTCTTTTTAACCTTCGGCTTTTCCTAGTCAGATTTGTACCTTAACCCCTCCGAGTAGTCTGTCCTCTAAAGTCTGGCAGTTTTGAACCCTCACCCGGCTCGAACTTCATTTTTCCCATGATCCTAGCTACCTTAGGATCCACCAATTCCTCAAAAGTTGCTGACACTTGGAACCTCGCAAAAGGTTGTATTTTCAAAGCAGCCACGGCATTGTCTACCTCAGCTCGGATGGTGACCATTTCTCCCCCATATGGGAACTTAATCATCTGATGTAGAGTGGAGGGCACGCCCCAAGCTTATGAAACCAAGGCCTTCCCAACAAC
>SKCR01007114.1:0-24705 GCA_019454045.1 Zanthoxylum bungeanum
ACTCATCTTCATTTGATTCTTGTCATTTATTTTGACTGTATTTTAATTCTTTGTTGAATATTGTTTGTATATGATGTGTGTTGTGGGTATTGGATGAATGGAAGAGTGTAGTCTCTTGTGGTATATATGATGGAAACCCAGACGTAAATTCCGTAGCCGAATCCGAATGGACGGTAGTGCGGTCTGTACTTGGGATACAACTCCACGTACCACTTGAGTAACGACACCTTCTTTTGTTTCATGTTGGATTGATTTATCTATTTTTCGTTACTTGAATTCTGCATGTTGCTTATTTATGTATGATACAATCGAGTGCATGGGCTTAGTAAGTGCGATGAAAGGTCCCCTAATTGGAGGGTTAAAATCCTTCACCACGATGCTTTGCCGCACCGATTGACGTGTGTGTTCGGTTGAATGCAAGATATGTTCAATCGGGCATACTAAGTTTGATACGATTGTCTTTATTTTGTATGCATGATGCAATCGAGTGCATGGACTTAGTAAGTGCGATGGAAGGTCCTCTAATTGGAGGGGTCAAAATCCTTTACCACGATGCTTCACCGCGTCGGTTGATTTGTGTTCGGTTGAATACAAGATACGTTCAATCGGGCATACTACGTTTAATATTATTACTTTTAATTCTTTGTATGCATGATTCAATCGAGCGCATGGGCTTAGTAAGTGTGATGTGAGATCCCCTATGGGGAGGGGTTAAACCCCTTTACCACGATGCTTTGCCGCACCGGTTGATGTGTGTTCGGTTGAATGCAAGATACGTTTGATCGGACATACTGAGCTTGACATTGTCATCTTTATTCTTTGTGTCGCATGCATCAGGTCTGATTCCGTTCGAACGCATTCTCGGACGCTACACGAACGCGAACCTTCTATTTACCGTTCGAACGCGTTCTCGAACACTACGCGAACGCACACGCACTTTCTTAGTCTCATAATGCATCAGGTCTGGTTCCGTTCGAACGCGTTCTCGAACGCTATACGAACGTGAACCTTCTGTTTACCATTCGAACGCGTTCTCGAACGCTACGTGAACGCACACATACTTTCTTAGTCTTATCATGCATCAGGTCTGGTTCCGTTCGAACGCGTTATCAAACGCCATACGAACGCGAACCTTCTATTTACCGTTCGAACGCGTTTACGAACGCTACCCGAACACGAACACACTGAACTGAGACATATTCATCACATGCCATGTATAATTGTTTCTTAGGTGATTTTTTTATGAAACCCCCATATAGTCGTTCTTATCTTTGTGCACATCATAATGAAAAACATGTTTGTTCCATTGGTTGTGTCATTTGCCTTAGTCTTGATTTAACGTATTACGATTCATATACCTATGTCATGATGACTTTGGGAGTATTATTTCTTGTGGTATATCGGATGGAAACCCAGACATAAATTCCGTAGTGGATTCAGAATGGACGGTAGTACGGTCTGTACTTGGGATACAATTCCACGTATCACTTGGAAAAGTGCTCATATGTATGCTTGTATGGTTAATATGTATGCTTGTGTTTTCCGTGAACATGATATGCTAAATGAAATTGTATGTTCGTTGTTACTTTGAGGTATTTTCAAGCATGCAATCTTAGATGTGAAATGTATGTGTAAGTTTCATTTTGTACATATGAATTTAGAAGCATGATACTCTTGGAAATAAGTGTTACTTAAGCCTAATTAAATTATTACATAAATCCTTTCATCACAAGTGGCATGAGTAAGGGACCATTCCGAACCCAACGGTTTGAGGTCTTCCCTTGCGAGGGGTGAGTGCGGCCTTAAATCTTTGTCCCGGTTCACACCGGGTGGCGACTCCATTATTCTCCGGTCTCCTAACTAGGTCGTGAGTCTAGAATAGCGTCGTCAAGTTTTGTGTCCTACAGTCTGGCGACTCCACTGGGGATAGAGAATCGGCCCCGAAATATTGTCTTGTAATGTTTGGATTTATGTTCTAATTGACCGTGTCTATAGTGGATGAAATTGGGGTTTAATCAAAGGCATTTTGAGGCTAGGTAATGGTTTGGTGTCTTCATTCAATCACTACCTTTCTAGAAGGAAAAGCTGTGAAGGCACCTAGATAGCCCTCTACTCGTAGCCTATTGTGATGGACTAATTTGGAGGACTCGTTGTTTATTCCTGACACCAAGCGATAAGAGCCTAAGAGGCTTGGGTATTTAAGTGAGCCTCGCTTCACCTTCCCTCTGGGGAATCTACGAGGGGAAATCCATTTGACAGTCCGTCACACACCATAGCTCATTGGCACGTACCTTAGTGTATAAAAAAGGGTACGTTCACTTGGTCACTCGAACCCTTGATTGGGGAGACCTAGTTGTGGGCCATCCTTCGCCGATGAGAGCCTTTGTCTACACTCCTGTGAACCCACCCATAGACCGGGGTTGTATGGTTAAAGTAACAATTATTTCCTTGAGTATGTGCTTGTGGACCATCCTCATTTGGATTCAGTTGGACTATTGTCAGAAATGCGAACTTGCTGGGCCATTTAAACTGGGGCGAGTTCGTACCTTATGACCATTGGGCCCAAAGCCTCTGAAATGTTGATGGGCCATTCTGTAGAAATTATTACTCGATGTTTGCATTATCTTTCTTTTATGCTTTTGTTTGGGAACATCATCGTTTGGATCCATTTGGACCATTTGTCATGAGATATGGTCTTGTTGGGCCATTTAAACTGGGACAAGAACGTATTTTATGACAATTGGGCCAAAGGCTTCTAAGTGTTGATGGGCCACTTTGTGCTTGTGTTCGGAACATTACCATTTGGATTTAGTTGAGCTCCTTGCCATGAGATGTGAACTTGTTGGGCCATTTAAACTGGGACGGGTTCACTCCTATGACAGTTAGCCCAAAAACTTCTAAAATGATAACGGGCCGATTTGTTTGAAAATTTTAGTTGATTTAGTATGTTATATATGTTACATGCATCTCATGCACCCCATGCATACATACATCATGTTAACCCTCGTGTTCTAAAAGCCATCATAGATTCCCGTTGGGTTAGGGAAAATGGAAGACTCACCAGAATACTGGGAACAGACATGAGTGAATCAGATATTGAGGTATCCCGTATGGATCAGTTGGAAAACGGTCTCGCCAAGGTCACTGAACAATTGCAAGCCTTGACTACTGCCATGAAAAATATGGCTGTGCCCCGTGCTGGGGGAAATTCTGAGAATGTAAGACGTGAGGAGCCTCCGAATGGGTTGGGGGATGATATCCCCACTTTTGATGATGACATGGCAGAGTATGCAACATGCAAAGTAATTGGGTCTCAGGCAGAATTTCAGAAGCTTCAGGATCAGGTTGAGTCAGTTACCCGCAAGATGAGGGGTAAATATGAAGAGTTGTTAGACTATGAGGCGATGGCTTTTGAGGAACAGTTGCCTGCTCAGGTCAAGATGCCGGATATGGCCAAGTTCAACGGGAATGGGGATCCGAGGGTCCACCTCCGACAATATGTGTCAGTTATGAGTTCAGTAGGCCTAACACAGCGCCAAGCTCAGAAGATGTTTGGGATGTCACTCGAGGGGGCACCTGTGGTTTGGTATCATAGCCTTAAGAAAAAGGTTAAGGAAGATTGGAGGGAACTAGCTGATGCTTTTCTGAAGCAGTATGTTATAGACTTAGAAATTGACTTGTCACTCCGTGATTTGGAGAACACTAAGCAGAAGTTAGAGGAAAGTTTCAAAGAGTATGTGGATCGCTGGAGAAGCCAGCTTTTGAAAATGCAGACTCGGCCCTCAGAGAAGGACCAAATCAAAATGATCATCAAGGGCACCAAGCCCTCTATTTATAGTAAACTAAGGAGGATGACTTCGATGATTTCTGATTTTCGACAGTTGGGGGAAACTGTCATGGATATTGAGGAAGAAGAGGCTGAAAACAGAAAGTTTTATGGCCAGAATAGAAGAACCTTTGGGGGGCCTTCTGAGACCAAGCCCGCTACTGCCGAGGTTGCTTCCATTAAGAACCGGTATTTCTCTAACCTGGGGAAGCCATTATCTAAGGTGCTTGAGAAGTTGAAGGGACAAGGACTCCTAAAACCCTTAGAGCCTAAACCACTTCCAGATCCTATACCACCCAACCTTAACCTAAGCTTGTATTGTCACTTCCATCAGAGGAGAGGCCACGAAACTGACAATGCACCCTCATTAGGCATGAAGTCCAAAACCTCATCGATGCTCACAAAATACCTGACCCAGAAAGAGAACAACCCAACGCACACAGAAATCCCCTACCCAACTACATGATCAACTCTGGCCTACCTGAAACCCTTGTCCTCCAAACCCTTAACCACCAAGCTTCTTACATGGAGATAGGGGATGATAGTGAAGAACCGTAGGCCAAGAAAGAAGGCAATGCTACGGATGATGAAGTTGTTCCTCCTAGTTTATTTGATCCTGCATTTTTAATATAGACATTGACTTTGTCTACCTGTTCGAACCATTTCTTAAATGATAATAAAGACGTTCATTTTGTTTACATGCCTGAGTCTCTCCCTCCAACCTGCAACATGAGTATATTTGAGAAAAGCATCCAACCCTAGTACTATGAAATTCAGTGATATTTAGAACACGGGGAATCTTCGGAAGCAACAATAGTACAGTCAGTTTCAGAAATGGATCAGTATCAGCTTGCGGGCGAGGCCCACATCATCAGCATCAGTTTGGGGGCTTAAGACCACATCAGCATCAGTTTAGGGATGAGTCCCAGGGCCGAGGCCCACATCAGTTACAGTTTGAGGATGAGTCCCAGGGCCGAGGCCCACATCAGTATCAGTTTGGGGCCGAGGCCCACATCAATATCAGCTTGGGGGCGAGGCCCACATCAGTATCAGCATCAGTTTAGGGGCTGAGGCCCACATCAGTTTCAGTTTTGGGGATGAGTCCCAGGGCCGAGGTCCACATCAGAATCAGTATCAGTTCTGCCAGGTATGGCATTCTGGGGGCGAGGCCCACATTGGTTCAGTATTAGTTCTGCCGGGTATAGTACTCTGGGGGGCGAGGCCCATCAGTAATGGTTCGGAAATGGACCACTCTCTTATCAGCAACGGTTCGGAAATGAACCACTCTCATATCAGTAATGGTTCAGAAATGGACCATCTCTTATCAGCAACGGTTCGGAAATGAACCACTCTCATATCAGTAATGGTTCGGAAATGAACCATCTTTCATCAGCAACGGTTCGGAAATGGACCATTATCAGATCTCACCGAAAATGGCACTCCGAAAATGGAGCACGGTTCAGAAATGGACCATTATCACATCTCACCGAAAAGGGCACTCCGAAAATAGAGCACGGTTCGAAATGGACCATCATCTCATCTCGCTGAAAATGGCACTCTGAAAATGGAGCTCGGTTCGGAAATGGACCAAGGAAGGCCTAACCCATCGGAATATGATACATATACATGCATATATGCATACATGCATACATATCACGTACATGCAATGTTTGTTTTGTGTTCACAGGTTTGTCGCGGCAAAGACCATCTCATCAAATAACGGTTCAAAATGAGCCACATTCTCACACAGCACGGTTCGGAAATGGACCGCTACCACAACAGATGCCGAAAATGGCGCCCCAAAATGGAGCACACAAAGTAAAGGCCGAAAATGGCGTTCCAAAATGGAACACACACAGCAAATGCCGAAAATGGCACTCCAAAATGGAGCACCCACAACAGACGCCGAAAATGGCGCTCCAAAATGGAGCACCCACAACAGATGCCGAAAATGGCGTTCCAAAATGGAGCACACAAAGCAAAGGCCGGAAATGGCGTTCCAAAATGGAACACACACAGCAAATGCCGGAAATGGCGCTCCAAAATGGAGCACACACATAAAAGATGCCGAAAATGACGCTCTAAAAAAGGAGCACGATTCGGTAATGAACCAGGGGTCGCAGCACCTCACCACCAAATCAACTCAACTCAACACATGGTAAGTCAAGTGGCAGCTGGCGAACCAGGTAAGTGAAAATGCATTCCATAACTTTGATAGGATTGTCACTGTTACACATTACACAAGTCCCATCAAAGTGGGGGCGACTGTAGGCATTGCATTTTTACATGTGAAACCCGATGATGAGTCTCAGTTGGAGGCACTACCTTTTAAGTCACGGAAGTCGCGAGAAACGGATATCAGAAGGGGAAATTCAGGATGAGTATGTTATCAGAGTCGTTTCACATGTTCACTGTTTTCGTTCGTGCTGCGTTCGTATATGCGTTCGAACGCCAGACAGATTGCGGGCATTCGTGTTGCGTTCGAATTGGCGTTCGAACAATGTCGGTATTCCTGGTTTTGCTGTTAGCCCACCTGCACCCTAGCCTAGCCCAAGCCCACTTAAAACACACCCAAATTAAATCAAATATTAAGTTAAATATTAATTAGATAATGTAATTAAATAAAATATTAATTAAGTCATATACAAAATTAAATAAAACAAATAAAATCTAAATAATCACCTACCAAAATAATAAAAATACTTACACAAATTAAAGAAATTGCATGCCTAATAAAGATAAATCAAATATATTAACTTCCAAACTTAACAAATATCATGCCTAATTAAAATCAATCATAACCAATTATATATTTTGTATTCCAAATCTAGCCAAAATTTGTCCCCCCTCAATCTAATCTTTTCATTGTTGGATACCAAATCAAATCCTTGCTCTTAATACCAAATCATATTCCTTGTGAGACAAGGAGTAACCCTAACCCTTCTCTATATAAACAACCCCTCACCAAGCTCTCCCCCTCTCTCTCATTTTCACGCATACACAAGAAAATAAACCCTAGATATCCTCTCCAACATTCATGTATAACACGCACAAAATTCCCTTCACTGCCCTCATAATTCATTGCCTTGCTCTTCACGCAATAATATAGCCTGATTTGCCACTCCCCACCTGCCAGACTCCACTCACGTAACCCTCAGTCACCTTCACGCCACCTGCCTCCTCCTCTCATCTCACACATAGCACTTCACGCGAAAATCAAAACCAAAAGCCACACTTGTCCACGCCTCATCACACGTCCTTGACTAGCCCACCAAGCTTCACAACACATACGGCTTGGCCATTGTCCTCACGCTCGAGCCTCACGCTAAAATATAAAGCACCTACATTCACGCACACAAATTGATCACATAACTCCCCCTGACCTTCGCTCCATACCACAAGCGTATACTCAAAGCCTGCCTCACGCCATAAAATAAACAAAATCAACGCCATAAAACCCCCTCACGTGAAGCAATAAATCAACACTAAACAGCCGCATATCAACACCAAAACTGCATTATTTCACAGCCCAAAACAGTCACAATATTAATGAAAATCACACTCAAAAAACAGCAGCCCATTATACCTTAATTAACCACCAAAAATAGTCCCCGAAACACCCAAAACAGTAGCTTTGAAGACTTGAAACAGTGAACAGAAAACACATCCGAAACAGCAGCGAAACGAAGCCAAAACAGCAAGGAAAATAATGTAACAGTGAGCGAAGACGGTAAACCAGTGAACCAGAAAAGTTGCGGAGTTTTACCCCTTCCGATCTGCGTGAAACGCGAGTCTGAGAGACGGCTTAAAAGGTTAGACCTGAGGGTACTTCCCACACTCATCTTCATTTGATTCTTGTCATTTATTTTGACTGTATTTTAATTCTTTGTTGAATATTATTTGTATATGATGTGTGTTGTGGGTATTGGATGAATGGAAGAGTGTCGTCTCTTGTGGTATATAGGATGGAAACCCAGACGTAAATTCCGTAGCCGAATCCGAATGGACGGTAGTGCGATCTGTACTTGGGATACAACTCCACGTACCACTTGAGTAAACGGCACCTTCTTTTGTTTCATGTTGGATTTATTTATCTATTTTTCGTTACTTGAATTCTGCATGTTGCTTATTTATGTATGATACAATCGAGTGCATGGGCTTAGTAAGTACGATGAAAGGTCCCCTAATTGGAGGGTTAAAATCCTTCACCACGATGCTTTGCCGCACCGATTGATGTGTGTTCGGTTGAATGCAAGATATGTTCAATCGGGCATACTAAGTTTGATACGATTGTCTTTATTTTGTATGCATGATGCAATCGAGTGCATGGGCTTAGTAAGTGCGATGGAAGGTCCCCTAATTGGAGGGTTAAAATCCTTTACCACGATGCTTTGCCGTGCCGGTTGATGTGTGTTCGGTTGAATACAAGATACGTTCAATCGGGCATACTACGTTTAATATTATTGCTTTTAATTCTTTGTATGCATGATTCAATCGAGCGCATGGGCTTAGTAAGTGCGATGTGAGATCCCCTATGGGGAGGGGTTAAACCCCTTTACCATAATGCTTTGCCGCGCCGGTTGATGTGTGTTCGGTTGAATGCAAGATACGTTTGATCGGACATACTGAGCTTGACATTGTCATCTTTATTTTTTTTGTCGCATGCATCAGGTCTGATTCTGTTCGAACGCATTCTCGGACGCTACACGAACGCGAACCTTCTGTTTACCGTTCGAACGCGTTCTTGAACGCTACGCGAACGGACACGCATTTTGTTAGTCTCATAATGCATCAGGTCTTGTTCCGTTCGAACGCGTTCTCGAATGCTATATGAGCGCGAACCTTCTGTTTACCGTTCGAACGCGTTCTCGAACGCTACGTGAACGCACACGTACTTTCTTAGTCTTATCATGCATCAGGTCTGGTTCCGTTCGAACGCGTTATCAAACGCCATACGAATGGGAACCTTCTGTTTACCGTTCGAACGCGTTTACGAACGCTACACGAACGCGAACACACTGAACTGAGACATATTCATCACATGCCATGTATAATTGTTTCTTAGGTGATTTCTTATGAAACCCCCATATAGTCGTTCTTATCTTTGTGCACATCATAATGAAAAGCATGTTTGTTCCATTGGTTGCGTCATTTGCCTTAGTCTTAATTTAACGTATTACGATTCATATACCTATGTCATGATGACTTTGGGAGTATTATTTCTTGTGGTATATCGGATGGAAACCCAGACATAAATTTCATAGCCGATTCCGAATGGACGGTAGTACGGTCTGTACTTGGGATACAATTCCACGTATCACTTGGAAAAGTGCTCATATGTATGTTTGTATGGTTAGTATGTATACTTGTGTTTTCCGTGAACATGATATGCTAAATGAAATTGTATGTTCGTTGTTACTTTGAGGTATTTTCAAGCATGCAATCTTAGATGTGAAATGTATGTGTAAGTTTCATTTTGTACATGTGAATTTAGAAGCATGATACTCTTGGAAATAAGTGTTACTTAAGCCTAATTAAATTATTACATAAATCCTTTCATCACAAGTGCATGAGTAAGGGACCATTCTGAACCCAACGGTTTGAGGTCTTCCCTTGCGAGGGGTGAGTGCGGCCTTAAATCTTTGTCCCGGTTCACACCGGGTGGCGACTCCATGTTATTTCGTACTCCCAACTAGGCCGTGAGTCTAGAACAACGTCGTCAAGTTCTGTGTCCTACAATAAGTTATGTCATGTTTGATTGCCCAACCTAATGATCAAGGAATTGTGATTTATATCATAAATTGGTTGGGAACCTACCTAATTATCGTATTTTATAATGACCGGTCCTAGTCGGAGTTATGAAATGATGATAATGCGATCTTTGCCCACAAGAAATCCATCATATTGGAGTTGATGCGATTTGCTTAAAATTTTAAAACAATTGAGTGGGAGCAATTTCATAAAATTAAAAGCCCATGTTATTATGAAACATTAATGAAAACATATTCCTAATTTTAACATTCTCTCTTAACAGGTGGGTTAAAATATTTCACAAACATTCAAATGGCAAACAGAGTATCACTTCGTTCCATCCTTGATGAGCATGAGCTCAAAAGGGACAACTACAATGACTGGTTTATAAACCTTAAGATTATCTTACGACAAGAAAAGATTTTCTATGTTCTTGAAAGACCATTTCCCCCTGAACCCGCAGAAGATGCTGACCAAAATACATTTGATACTTAGAAGAAACACGTCGATGATGATGAGAAAGCAGTTTGCATAATGTTTGGCTCTATGTCGGACGAACTTCAGAAAGCTCACGAAGATATGGATGCTCAAACCATCATCTTTCACTTGAAGGAGTTATATGCAACTTCCGTTCATACCGTGAGATTCCAAGTGTCATGTGTCTTATTCCAAACAAGGTATAGGGAAGGATCTGTTAGTGGACATGTGCTTAAGATGATTGGCCACATTGAAAAATTGGCCAACCTCGGGTTCATCATGGATTATGAGATAGGTCACGATCTAATTCTTCAGTCCTTACCAAAAGACTTCTCTAACTTTATTATACAGTTTCATTTGTCTAATAAAGAAGCTACTTTAGCAGAATTGCACAATCTGATAAATCAAGCAGAGAAGGACTCGAAACCAGAACTTAAAACCTCCGTCATGCTTACGGGTACGGACCTGAAGCCACGAGGCCCAAAGAAAAATAAGGGCAAGGCCAAGGCTCCAGATCACCTAAAGCCCAATGGTAAGGTGGAGAAGAAAAAAGGAAAGAGGAAATGTTTCTTTTCTGGAAAGAAGGGTCATTGGAAGAAATACTGCAGATGCTTGAAAGCCAAGGAAGCTAGGGAAGCCCAAGAGGCCAAAAAGTCTAATGCTTCATGTATGTTGTATATGATTGAACTATATTCTCAAAACTCTAAAACTTCTACTTGGGTGCTTGACACAGATTGTGGGACTCATTTGTGTAACAATGTGCAGGGCCTGAGAAACAGTAGGAGACTCCATCATGGGGAGGTTGACTTACGCATGGGTAATGGAGCAAAACTGGCTGCATTGTGCGTGGGGTCTTATTCATTAGTTTTTCCGAATGGTTTAGTTTTAGACTTAGAAGATTGTGTTTATGTACATTCTCTAGTAAAGAACATCATTTCAATTTCTTCTTTATGTAATAAAAGCTTTTCATGCCTAATAAGTTGTAATGAATGTTCTATTTATTTCAATGAAATAAAATATGGAGATGGTATTTTGAATAATGGTATCTATGTCTTACAAACTAACAAAGAATGTTCAACCTCTAACATATACAACGTTAACTCGAATAATCTAAATGAATCACTTCTATGGCACAGTCGCTTAGGTCATATCAATGAAACAAGATTAACTAAGCTACATAAGGATGGGTATTTCAAACCCTTCAAATATGAACCTTATGGAACTTGTGAGTCTTGTTTACTTGGTAAAATGATCAAATTACCCTTCAAAGGTAAAGGGCAGCGTGCAGCAGAGACATTAGAACTCATACACTCTGATGTATACAGACCAATGTCAGTCACCGCTAGAGGTGGATTATTCTACTTCATTACCTTTATCGATGATCACTCGCGATATGGGTATGTGTACCTTATGCGGTACAAATCTGAAGCCTTTGAGAAATTCAAAGAATTCAAAGACGAAGTAGAAAACCAGCTTAATAAAAGTATTAAGTCACTAAGGTCTGACCGATGTGGTGAATACTTAAGCGACGAATTTCAAGATTACTTGAGAGAAAATGGCATTGTTTCCCAATGGACTCCTCCGGGAACTCCACAGCATAATGGGGTCTCTGAAAGGAGAAATCGGACATTATTAGATATGGTCCGATCAATGATGCCAGGCACGGATCTACCTCTTTCATTTTGGGGTCTTGCTTTAGAAACTGCAACACCACTACTAAATCAAGTTCCTTCCAAGACTGTTATCAAACATCATATGAGTTATGGTCTGGGAAACGTCATAGTCTTAGTTATATAAGAGTTTGGGGATGTGACGCATATGTTAAGCTCACACAAACTAACAAATTGGATGATAAGGCAGTTAAATGTAAGTTTGTAGGATATGCCTTGAACTCAAGAGCATACGTGTTCTACGTCCCAAATGAACAAAGAACATTTGTCTCACGAAATGCTAAATTTCTAGAGAATGAATTCCTTCTTAAGAAATATAGTGGGAGTAGACTTGACCTCGATGAGGTACGAGAAGAACAAACTAACATAAAACTAAACCCCAGACCCCTCAAAAGGGCAACGACAAAACAACCACAAGGTTATGAACTTAGAAGGTCTGGTAGGGAAAGATATGAGCCTAAAAAATATGGTTTCCATATTGATGAGGAACATGATCAGGTCATTGATAATGACGATCCCACCAGTTATGACGAAGCAATGCATGACATTGATTCAGTCAACAAGTCTGGGACTTGGTGGATGCACCTGAAGGGATAAAACCAATAGGCTACAAGTGGATTTACAAGCGTAAAATTGATGCAGAAGGCAACATCCAAACCTATAAGGCTAGGTTGGTGGCGAAAGGTTATAGAAAAATCCAAGGAATTGACTATGACGAAAACTTCTCGCCTGTTGCAATGATAAAGTCCATTCGAATTTTACTGGCACTAGCTGCACACTTTGATTATGAGATTTGGCAGATGGATGTCAAAACAACTTTCCTTAATGGGAACCTCGTAGAGGAAATCTATATGACACAACCTTAGGGGTTTACATCTAAGGATGATCATAATAAAGTATGCAAGCTTAAACGATCCATTTATGGACTCAAGCAGCCTCCAGAAGTTAGAATATACGATTTGATGAGACAATCAAAGAATTTGACTTCATCAAAAATGTAGACGAGCCTTGTGTTTACAGGAAAAGTAGTGAGAGTGCTGTTGTATTTCATGTATTATATGTCGATGACATATTAATCATCGGGAATGATATTCCCATGATGCAAGCCACCAAGCAATAATTATCTCAGAATTTCTCCATGAAAGATTTGGGAGAAGCAGCCTACATCTTCGCATTAAGATCTACCGTAATAGATCTAAGAGGTTGTTAGGACTTTCTCAATCTACATACATAGATAAATTTTTGAAAAGATTCAAAATGGAAGATTCCAAAGAGTTAATTACCTACTTGTCATGGAATCAAATTATCTAAGAAGCAATATCCACATACTCCTTCAGATAGAGAGCATATGAGTAGGATCCCTTATGCTTCAGCAATAGGATCGATCATGTACGCCATGCTATGTACAAGACCTGATGTCTCTTATGCTCTTAGCATAATGAGCAGGTATCAAACAAATCCTGGTGAGCAACACTGGGCAGCTGTCAAAACAATCCTCAAGTATCTAAGAAGAACTAAGGATGTGTTCTTGACATACGGAGATTGTTATGAGATGAAAGTCATTGGTTACTGTGATGCGAGCTTTCAGACCGATAGGGATGACAACAGATTGCAAACAGGATATCTGTTTACTTTGAATGGCTGAGCTGTCAGTTGGAAAAGCCCAAAGCAGTCAACTACAGCGGACTCCACCACTGAAGCCGAGTATATTGCAGCATCTGAGGCAGCTAAAGAAGTAGTCTGGATAAATAAGTTCATCACGGAGTTGGAAGTACTTCCCGCGATAAAGAATGGTGTCACGATGTATTGTGACAACATGGGCGCCATTGCTCAATCAAAGGAACCAAGGTCCCACCAGAAATCCAAACATGTACTTAGGCTATTTCATCTCATCAGGGAGATTGTTGAGAGAAAAGAAGTTATTATAGAGAAAATACCCACAGAAGATAATCTTGCAGATTCTCTGACTAAAGGGCTGACTCAACAAAAGCATGATAGGCACACCCGAGAGTATGGTGTCTAGATTCATACTAGTTGGCTATAGTGCAAGTGAGAGATTGTTAGGGATATGCCATATACCCAACTTGTGGATGGGCTATATGTATATGTATTGTAATATTTTCATTAATTAATAAAATGGCAATCTTTATCATACGTGTCTTACATAACTTATATGAATCATCAAACACTGTAATAAACCCTTTGAGTAGTAAGATGATGCTTCCACGCCTTATGAGAATCATTACTCTTAAACGTTCTAGTCATAGTTTTGTGAATAATCTGGGCGTTCACAAAGCGAAGAGACTAGCATGAAGATATGATCCGCCCTTAAGTGGGGTAGCCGATCTCATAGGCTACTAGCGGAGATTCGTCCGCTTGGTGTATCACATGGATGCATGAGTTGCTCGTGTCCATCGAACTGACCGCCAAAAGTTTCACATGGAGTTTTTATCCCATGTGTCTGTGATAACTTTCATGTATCGATTGTATGACTAGTTCTTAGACTTGAAGTCTTTACAATCTTATATGTGGATCAAATAACTTTGACATTCTCCTTCCCCGGTTCAAAAGATCTGGTCATAAGAGTATGATTGGGTCATTTGTTGTGAAACACATGAAGTTTGTAAAAATACAACAGAGAATCGCCACTCTCTCGGATAATATTTTCTTATAAGAGTAGTATTCGAGTTCGCGGGTTGATAACTGTGATCAGTGCTTGAGACTGTGGCCGCAGCGGAAGAATCATGTGAGATTCTTGGGTTAGCACGATTCATAACACTATCAACATCATACTTTTGACTATATGGGTAGACATTTTCCATACCCTAGGTCAAACGGTGGGGATACAGTGAGGCGAGAGATCATATCATATATACATCACATACATAATGGGTATATATATCTTTCCTTCTCATTTGGGGGCCTTGGCATGTTGCTAGATGTCAACCTTGGTTATTGAAATCGAACAACCATCTGATCGGAGGATAATTTATGTTCGATTAAATTATCACGATTCATTTCATGTCCAACTTGAGGGGAACCCAAAAGGTCACACACAACAAAGTCGAAATCAATGGTTAACAGTGCACAATACAAAATTAACAGCATATATGATTGCCTGTAGGAATTGTTCATAAATGGTTCAATGTGTTTAATTATTGAACAGATCATTTATGAGGTTTCATAGTGGCTTAGGGATTGGTGAATGACGATAGGGGCTATAGGACACAGAACTTGACGACGCTGTTCTAGACTCATGGCCTAGTTGGGAGTACGAAATAACATGGAGTCGCCACCCGGTGTGAACCGGGACAAAGATTTAAGGTCGCACTCACCCCTCGCAAGGGAAGACCTCAAACCGTTGGGTTCGGAATGGTCCCTTACTCATGCCACTTGTGATGAAAGGATTTATGTAATAATTTAATTAGGCTTAAGTAACACTTATTTCCAAGAGTATCATGCTTCTAAATTCACATGTACAAAATGAAAATTACACATACATTTCACATCTAAGATTGCATGCTTGAAAATACCTCAAAGTAACAACGAACATACAATTTCATTTAGCATATCATGTTCACGGAAAACACAAGCATACATACTAACCATACAAGCATACATATGAGCACTTTTCCAAGTGATACGTGGAATTGTATCCTAAGTAAAGACCGTACTACCGTCCATTCGGAATCGGCTACGAAATTTATGTCTGGGTTTCCATCCGATATACCACAAGAAATAATACTCCCAAAGTCATCATGACATAGGTATATGAATCGTAATACATTAAATCAAGACTAAGGCAAATGACTCAACCAATGGAACAAACATGCTTTTCATTATGATGTGCACAAAGATAAGAACGACTATATGGGGGTTTCATAAAAAATCACCTAAGAAACAATTATACATGGCATGTGATGAATATGTCTCAGTTCAGTGTGTTCACGTTCGTGTAGCGTTCGTAAACGCGTTCGAACAGTAAACAGAAGGTTCGCGTTTGCGTTCGAACGGAACCAGACCTGATGCATGATAAGACTAAGAAAGTATGTGTGCGTTCACGTAGCATTCGAGAACGCGTTCGAACGGTAAACATAAGGTTCGCGTTCGTATAGCGTTCGAGAACGCATTCGAACGGAACCAAACCTGATGCATTATGAGACTAAGAAAGTGCGTGTGCGTTCGCGTAGCATTCGAGAACGCGTTCGAACGGTAAACAGAAGGTTCATGTTCGTGTAGCGTCCGAGAACGCGTTCGAACGGAATCAGACCTGATGCATGCGACACAAAGAATAAAGATGACAATGTCAAGCTCAAGTATGTCCGATCAAACGTATCTTGCATTCAACCGAACACACATCAACCGGCGTGGCAAAGCATCGTGGTAAAGGGGTTTAACCCCTCCCCATAGGGGATCTCACATCGCACTTACTAAGCCCATACGCTCGATTGAATCATGCATACAAAGAATTAAAAGCAATAATATTAAACGTAGTATGCCCGATTGAACGTATCTTGTATTCAACCGAACACACATCAACCGGCGCGGCAAAGCATCGTGGTAAAGGATTTTAACCCCTCCAATTAGGGGACCTTCCATCGCACTTACTAAGCACATGCACTCGATTGCATCATGCATACAAAATAAAGACAATCGTATCAAACTTAGTATGCCGGATTGAACATATCTTGCATTGAACCGAACACACATCAATCGGTGCGGCAAAGCATCATGGTGAAGGATTTTAACCCCTCCAATTAGGGGACCTTTCATCGCACTTACTAAGCCCATGCACTCGATTGTATCATACATAAATAAGCAACATGCAGAATTCAAGTAACGAAAAATAGATAAATCAATCCAACATGAAACAAAAGAAGGTGCCGTTTACTCAAGTGGTACGTGGAGTTGTATCCCAAGTACAGACCGCACTACCGTCCATTCGGATTCGGCTACGGAATTTACGTCTGGGTTTCCATCCTATATACCACAAGAGACGACACTCTTCCATTCATCCAATAGCCACAACACACATCATATACAAACAATATTCAACAAAGAATTAAAATACAGTCAAAATAAATGACAAGAATCAAATGAAGATGAGTGTGGGAAGTACCCTCAGGTCTAACCTTTTAAGCCGTCTCTCGGACTCGCGTTTCACGCAGATCGGAAGGGGTAAAACTCCGCAACCTTTCTGGTTCACTGGTTTGCCTTTTCCTTCGCTGTTTGGCCACTCAAGCTACTGTTTCGACTCCGTTTTGCTGCTGTTTCCTTGTGGTTTTGCTGCCGTTTCCTCTGTATTTTCTGCTTACTATTTCAGGTCTTGTTTTTGGTGTTTTAGGCTACTATTTTTGACGTAGTTTACCGCTGTTTTAAGGTGATTTTGGGCTGCTGTGTTTGGTGTGATTTTCGGTGATGTGTGGAGGTTTATGGGGCTGATTTTCAGTGGTGATTAGAGGTTGTTTTGGTGGTTGTAGGGGGTGTGAACGGCTACTGTATTTTCGGTGATGTGGGGGTAAGGATGAAGGGAATGATTTGCTATCTTTCTCGTGATTGGCGTGTGATGTCTTAAGGTTTCTTGCTGTGACTTGCGTGTGAATAGTGTATAAGCTAGGGAAGTGCATGTCTTGGTGAGAGGTTGTTTATATAGAGAAGGGCTAGGGCTTCACCTTGTCTCACAAGGAAGGGATTTTGGCATTAAAAAGAGGATTTGATTTGGTGTTGAGCAAGGAAAGTCAAAGATTGAGGGGGGACAAATCTTGGCTAGATAAGGAAGTCAATATCTTTAATTTGTTATGATTGATTTTAATTAGGCATGACATCTTTTTAATTTAGTATGTGATTTGTTTAGTTAGGAAGCTAATATATTTGATTTATCTTATTAGGTATGATTATATTTTATGTTTTATTTAATTGGTAAATGGTTTAAATATTTTATTTAATATTTAATGTTTAATTTAATTAAATTGGGATGTGTTTTATGGGCTTTGGGGGCTAATTGGGCTGGGGTGCGAGGCTAGCAGCAAAACCAGAAATACCGACTCTGTTCGAACGTCCATTCGAACGCGGCACGAACGTCCGCAATCTGCCTGACGTTCGAACGAAGTAACGAACGCAGCACCAACGAAGACAGTGAACTTGTGAAATGAACTAGATGACGTACTTATTTCGAATTTCCCCTTCCGACCTTCGTTTCCCGCAATATCCTTAGCTAAAAGGTAGTGCCTCCAACTGAGACTCATCATCGGGTTTCACATGCGAAAATGCAATGCCTACAGGGGCACTTTGGGAATTGGAATAAATAAATAAAATTTTAAAAAAAAACGTGAATAGTAATGTGAATAGTAAAAAAAATCTATTTGTTATTTGTTTTGAATTCCAATTCGGCCCAAACTCTTATTAGGGTTTTATAATCTCATTAAACCACTAAATTAATATCCAATGGCTAAGATTAAATTAGCATTTATCCCACATCGGATTCTTAATTAACTTTGTTGTCTTTGGAGCACCTATATAAACCCAAATAATTCTTTACAAATTTTTGCACCAAACCTTTCATATCTTGGGTTTATATAAGTGAGCAACTCTAAAATTTAAGAGTATGCCACTGATTTTGAGGATCCTGTGGGAACACAGGAACTGGGCGACGCATGCTGTCCCGGGCTCGCGGCCCGGCTAGGAGTACGGAGTAGCCACGGGGGACTAAACCGGAGAATAATGGAGTCGCCACCCGGTGTGAACCGGGAAAATGAGATTTAAGGCCGCACTCACCCCTCGCAAGGGAAGACCTCAAACCGTTGGGTTCGGAATGGTCCCTTACTTATGTCACTTGTAATGAAAGGATTTATGTAATAATTTAATCAGGCTTAAGTAGCACTTGTTTCCAAGAGTATCATGCTTCTAAATTCACATGCATAAAATAAAACTTACACCTAAATTCACATATTGTGGGTGCTCCATTTTGGAGTGCCATTTTCGGCGTCTGTTGTGGGTGCTCCATTTTGGAGTGCCATTTTCGGCGTCTGTTGTGTGTGTTCCATTTTGGAACGCCATTTTCGGCCTTTGCTTTGTGTGCTCCATTTTGGGGCGCCATTTTCCGCATCTGTTGTGGTAGCGGTCCATTTCCGAACCGTGCTGTGGAGAATGTGGCTCATTTTTAAACCGTTATTTAATGAGATGGTCTTTGCCGCAACAAACCTGCGAACACAAAACAAACATTGCATGTACGTGATATGTATGCATGTATGCATGTATATGTATCATATTCCGATGGGTTAGGCCTTCCTTAGTCCATTTCTGAACCGTGCTCCATTTTCAGAGTGCCATTTTCAGCGAGATGAGATGATTGTCCATTTCGAACCGTGCTCCATTTTCGGAATGCCATTTTCGGCGAGATCTGATAATGGTCCATTTCCGAACCATGCTTCATTTTCGGAGTGCCCTTTTCGGTGAGATGTGATAATGGTCCATTTCCGAACCGTGCTCCATTTCGGAGTGCCCTTTTCGGTGAGATGTGATAATGGTCCATTTCTGAACCGTTGCTGATGAGAGATGGTCCATTTCCGAACCAATACTGATATGAGAGTGGTTCATTTCCGAACCGTTGCTGATGAGAGATTGTCCATTTCCGAACCATTACTGATAAAAGTGTGGGCCTCGCCCTCAGAGTACTATACCCGGTAGAACTAATACTGAACCAATGTGGGCCTCGCCCCCAGAATGCCATACCCGGCAGAACTGATACTGATTCTGATGTGGGCCTCGGCCCTGGGACTCATCCCCAAAACTGAAACTGATGTGGGCCTCAGCCCATAAACCGATGCTGATACTGATGTGGGCCTCGCCCCCAAGCTGATATTGATGTGGGCCTCGGTCCTAAAGTGATGTTGATGTGGGCCTCGGCCCTAAACTGATATGATGTGGGCCTCGGCCCTGGGACTCATCCTCAAACTGTAACTGATGTGGGCCTCGCCCTGGGACTCATCCCCAAACTGATGCCGATGTGGGCTTAAGCCCCCAAATTGATGCTGATGATGTGGGCCTCGCCCCCCAAACTGATATTGATTCATTTCTGAAACTGACTGTACTGTTGTTGCTTCCGAAGATTCCCCGTGTTCTAAACATCACTGAATTCATAGTACTAGGGTTGAATGCTTTTCTCAAATATACTCATGTTCCAGGTTGGAGGGAGAGACTCAGGCATGTAAACGAAATGAACGTCTTTATTATCATTAAGAAATGGTTCGAACAGGTAAACCAAGTCAATGTCTATATTGAAAACGCAGGATCAAATAAACTAGGAGGAACAACTTCATCATTCGCAACATTGCCTTCTTTCTTGACCTACGGTTCTTCACTATCATCCCCTATCTCCATGTAAGAAGCTTGGTGGTTAAGGGTTTGGAGGACAAGGGTTTCGGGTAGGCCAGAGTTAATCATGTAGTTGGGTAGGGGATTTCTGTATGCGTTGGGTTGTTCTCTTTCTGGGTCAGGTATTTTGTGGGAGTCAATGAGGTTTTAGATCTCATGCCTAAGGCGGGTGCAGCTATCAGTTTCGTGGCCTCTCCTCTGATGGAAGTGACAATACAAGCTTAGGTTAAGGTTGGGTGGTATAGGATCTGGAAGTGGTTTAGGCTCTAAGGGTTTTAGGAGTCCTTGTCCCTTCAACTTCTCAAGCACCTTAGATAACGGCTTCCCCAGGTTAGAGAAATACCGGTTTTTAATGGAAGCAACCTCGGCAGTAGCGGGCTTGGTCTCAGAAGGCCCCCCAAAAGTTCTTCTATTCTGGCCATAAAACTTTCTGTTTTCAGCCTCTTCTTCCTCAATATCCATGACAGTTTCCCTCAACTGTCGGAAATCCGCAATCATTGAAGTCATCCTCCTCAACTTCCCGTAGATCGAGGGCTTAGTGCCCTTGATGATCATTTTAATCTGGTCCTTCTCAGAGGGCCGAGTCTGCATTTTCAGAAGCTGGCTTCTCCAGCGGTCTACATACTCCTTGAAGCTTTCTTCTGGCTTCTGCTTAGTGTTCTCCAAATCACGAAGTGACAAATCAATCTCTAAGTCTGTAACATACTGTTTCAGAAAAGCATCAGCTAGTTCCTTCCAATCTTCCTTAACCTTCTTATCAAGGCTATGATACCAAACCACAGGTGCCCCCTCGAGTGACATCCCAAACATCTTTTGGACTTGGCGCTGTGATAGGCCCACTGAACTCATGACTGAGACATATTGCTGCAGATGGACTCTCGAGTCTCCATTCCCAATAAACTTGGCCATGTCGGGCATTTTAAACTGAGCTGGCAGCTGTTCTCCGAAGGTCATTGCCTCATAGTCTAACAACTCTTCATGTTTACCCCTCATTTTGCGGGTAACTGTTTCAACCTAATCCCGAAGCTTCTGAAATTATGTTTGAGACCCAATCACTTTGCATGTTGCATACTCTGCCATGTCATCATCAAAAGTGGGGATATCATCCCCCAACCCATTCGGAGGCTCCTCGCGCCTCACATTCTCAGAATTTCCCCCTGCACGGGGTACAGCCATATTTTCCATGGCAGTGGTCAAGGCTTGCAACTGTTCGGTAATCTTGGCGAAACCGTTTTCCAACTGATCCATACGGGATACCTCAATATCTGATTCACTCATGTCTGTTCCCAGTATTTTGGTGAGTCTTCCATTTTCCCTAACCCAACGGGAATCTTTGATGGCTTTTAGAACACAAGGTTAACATGATGTATGTATGCATGGGGTGCATGAGATGCATGTGTGACATATATAACATACTGAATCAACTAAAATCTTCAAACAAATCAGCTCATTATCATTTTAGAAGCTTCTGGGCTAACTGTCATATGAGTGAACCCGTCCCAGTTTAAATGGCCCAACGAGTTCACATCTCATGGCAAGGAGCCCAACTAAATCCAAATGGTAATGTTCTGAACACAAGCACAAAGTGGCCCATCAACACTTAGAAGCCTTTGGCCCAATTGTCATAAAATATGTTCTTGTCCCAATTTAAATGGCCCAACAAGCCCATATCTCATGACAAATGGTCCTAATGGATCCAAACGACGATGTTCCCAAACAAAAGCATAAAAGAAAGATAATGCAAACATAAAACAATAATTTCTACAGAATGGCCCATCAACATTTCAGAAGCTTTGGGCCCAATGGTCATAAGGTACGAACTCGCCCCAGTTTAAATAGCCCAGCAAGTCCGCATTTCTGACAATGGTCCAACTACATCCAAATGAGGATGGTCCACAAGCTCATACTCAAGGAAATAATTGTTACTTTAACCATACAATCCCGGTCTATGGGTGGATTCGCAGGAGTGTAGACAAAGGCTCTCATCGGTGAAGGATGGCCCACAACTAGGTCTCCCCAATCAAGGGTTCGAGCAACCAAGTGAGCGCACCCTTTTTTATACACTAAGGTACGTGCCAATGAGCTATGGTGTGTGACTGACTGTCAAATGGATTCCCGTTGTAGATTCCCCAGAGGGAAGGTGGAGCGAGGCTCACTTAAATACCCAAGCCTCTTAGGCTCTTATCGCTTGTTGTCAGGAATAAACAACGAGTCCTCCAAATTAGTCCATCACAATAGGCTACGGGTAGATGGCTATATAGGTGTCTTACTGTTTTGAGTCGTCGTCCTCTGTCTTTTGCTGCTGCTTTTGACTCCAATTCACTACCGTTGCTACTATTTTGCTGCTGTATTTTAGTTACTGTTTTTGGGATGTTTTGGCTACTGTTTTGGGTGTGATTTTCGGTGGTGTTACAGTGTGGTTCGGGGGCTTCTTTATGTGTGTTTTAGGACTGATGTATGGGCTATTTTGGTGTGAATTAGGGCTGTGTGAAAGGGGCAGTGCAGTGGGTTAAAGATACGGCAATGGGGGCTATGTGATGGCTTTAGGCGTGAAGGTGATAGATGGTGATGGAGGAAGGCTTGAGGTTCACGGCAATGGGGGAGTTTTGGAGGTCTCTATGTGTGTTGTGATTTTCCTGTGAGTTGTGTATCTTATGTAAATGAGCTAGGGCCCTCATGTCTTGGTTAGGGGTTGTTTATATAGAGAATGGCTAGGGCTTCACCTTGTCTCACAAGGAAGGGATTTGATTTTGTGTTGAGCAAGGAAAGTCAAAGATTGAGGGGCGACAAATTTGGTTGAATTAGGAAGTCAAAATCTTTAATTTGTTATAATTTATTTTAATTAGGCATGACATCTTTTTAATTTAGTTTAGATAGGAAGGAGTCTTGTGTAATTGGTGGGTGAATATCTTAATTAATGAATTAAAATATTTGATTGATTTTAATGTTTATTTCAATTTGGTATGTGATTTTTAGATTTGTTTTGATTTCACCATGTGTTAAATATGTGTTTTAAGTGGGCTTGGGCGTGTAGGCCAAGGCTTGGGCGAATTGGGCTTAATGTGAGGCTAGCAGCAAAATCAAAATTACGACACCGTTCAAACGCCTCTTCGAACGCGGCACGAACGCCCGCAATCTATTTGGAGTTCGAACGTATACACGAACGCAGCACGAACGAAAACAGTGAACCTTGTTTATTCTGAATTTCCCCTTCCGATGTCCGTTTTCCGTGACCTCCGTGACTTAAAAGGTAGTGTCTCCAAATGAGACTCATCAAAGGGACTTATGTGCAAAAATACAGTGCCTACAGATCCTTAAGTCTAATTGACTAGAGGAACCTCGAGTTAAAAGTTTTTTAGGTATTTTCCTAGGCTAGCACCAAGGGCAAAATACCCGTGCACTCAAGGCGTAGTCTTGCCGTTGAGTTTTGGATTGGTGTGTGCACATTTGGAGGCCACACACTTGGGTGGCTCTTTGGAACGTGGAAGAGCTTGCTGAGTTCGAGAAAAGCTTGTAGATTGGAGGGAGGACTGGAGGAGTCTTCGGTTCAAGTAAGTCTTTTTCTTTCTTTATTTTAATTAGAGTTCTTATGATAGTTAGCATGTTTAGGTTTATGTTCTTTGCATGTTTTATGAGTTTTTATGCTTAGAATATATAGTAACATGCCTAGGCTTGTAGAATAATCAAAATAAATGGGTCTTGGGCAAAGGGATAGCGGCATCATAATTTGATTTATTAAATTTTCCGTTGTGCACTCGCGACCGCTTTCCAACACTAATCCCCAGTATTTTATTTTTATTCTAGGGAAGTGATGAAACACAATATTAACAAGCTTATAAATGATTTAATTATATAATAGGTAATTCTTAGTTTGATTATTGAATCTTAAGCTTAATGCTTATTGTTGTCTGATCACCAATGAGATTGATGTGGTAAACTTAAAATGAACTTGAAAAAGAGATTTTAGGTTTCAGCCTTAGATTCAATAGCCCACGATCTTCCTTGAGGATAGATAACCCTTTAATAGATTTCCTTACAGGATAGGAATATACCTGTCGGGCGTGGGTAGCCATAATTGGAACTTGACTTAATGAATTCAGATAACTTGGTTAACATAGGAATATGATTAATTGGGTTATACTGGGTATTTGTGTCTGACCAACGGAAAAGGCTTTTACATAATTTCGTGTTCCATATTAGTAGATTAATTTATTACACATATATAAGAGAATCAATTCATCTTTAGAATAACATTGTGTGGAGTCACAAACCTAGGTATTTTATGTCTTTTGTTATTTTCCTTAGTAGTTTATTTTGTATTTTTATTTATTTATTTATTTATTTAGCAAATCCACACTCAACCAACCAATCAAGCAATCATTCTCTTCTTCCTATAATTAGATACCTGTAAATAAATAGTATCAAAATTAACAACAATAGTAGGAATTAAGTCATCGTGGGATCAATTATTTTTACTACTTGAACGATACGTGCGCTTGCGTTATACGCGTGTGATTACGCCGATCAGTAATCATGCCAATTTATATTATAAAAAGTGAGATTCCTAGGTTTGAAATATTAAAAGTGGATCCCTCAACCATAGCATTT
>SKCR01007115.1:0-24031 GCA_019454045.1 Zanthoxylum bungeanum
ATCCAGCTACATTCATCACCATCATTGCAAGCCTCCAAAGAATTTTAGGTGGAAGATTGACAATGGTGCACCACCTTTAGAAATTGAAGCAAACTACCAAAATAGCTTTACGTGAATTTGTTATTTTGTTGACTTTTGAGTCATGTATTCTACTATAAATAGGGAGCTCATTTGAGAGCTCAATTCATCCCAAACATTAAGCTTCAAGGTAAGAAAGCTTAGAGAGTGTAGAGAGAAAGTGAGATTTTTTATTAAGTTTAAACAGTTTGTAAAGTCCATTCTTATAGTAATAGAATTTGATTTTTCCTCATAAACACTCTTCAATGATCAGAGAATCACAGCATACTTCGCTTGTCACAAAGCTCATTCATAAAAAATGATCAAAATTAAATCCGGATAATATCAGAATCTGCCACCTTGTAGTTATAATAATCCATAGGAAACAAAGAAATATAGATTGTCTACCAATAAAGAAAAAAATAATACTTTATCTACTTGACCAAAAATCCCCACTAAATTATTGAAAACTTCAATACTCCATTATCTCAACAAAATTAAACAAAAAAAAAAAGGCATTATCCAACAAAGAGAACTTTCCATCTCCACCCTCAAGTTTGCAGGTTTAAAGCATTTCATTACTCTCAGAAATTCTGAGAAGCTCCTCCAAATAGTCAACTCCTAAATCCTCTAACACCACCACATTTTCTAATTTCATTTCCTTTTCTTTGATCTTCTTCATCTTCCTCTTCATTGAGTGCCTCTTTTTCAATGTCAGTACTGGTGAACACCCCTCTTGAAAATCATACTTAATTTCTTGAAGTGACTCATAAACTTTCTCTACAGGAAAGTTTAGTACAGCCGCTGTTCCTCTCATTGCAAATGCGGCTTGATCATAAGCTAAAGCTGCAGCCTCAGCTGTATCAAAGGTTCCTATCCAAACCCTAACCCCATTTCTTGTAGAGTCCCTTATCTCCGCCGCATATTTCCCCCATGGCCGCCGCCTCACTCCTCTGTAAGAAACTTCATTTGAATGTTCTTCTTTTTCTCTTGAACTTACTTCATGATCATCTCTGATGATATTATGGGAAGAGTCAGCTGAGGCGGCGGCGGCATGGTTGGGGACCCCTAAGAGAAGCATCTCTTGGGAATCGTTTTCATTGAAAGGAAGGTAATGTTGTTGGTTAAGAAAGTTAACATTATTATCGAATGTGTTGCATGAGAAAGAATCAAGGGAAGAATTATTAGTATATGAATTAGAATTATAATAAGGGTATTGAAAGAATGATGATGAAGAATCCATTGAGTGAATTTTAAATACTTATGAATTCATTCGGCAGCTCTGAGGAAGATTATATATATATATATATAGACATTAGAGAGGGAAGATGAGAAGTTTAAAAAAACTAATAAAAAAAAAGATGAGAAGGGATGAATATACATGAATATGATGGTGGGTCTCACTAGAAAATTTTGGTCTTTGATGGGAGTTGATTTGATGCACGTGGGTCAAAAGGACTTGATCAAATGTTTTATTGGGCATGGCGGCTAAGTAGGGTTATATTATAATTCATATTGGGATTATGGGATATGAGTTTGATGATTTCACTTAAGGCTTTTGTCTACTTGGCTTCTAGCTAGCTACCTAGGAAAAAAAGCTTTCATGAAATTAAGAGAAATCTTTAAGATTAATAGAAATTTCTTATATGGGTTTTCTCATTAATATTTTATTTTTATTATAAAATATAAGATGATTAATTTTTGTCTGTGCCTACGACACGGTGTTACAGTATTTGCTCGTGCCTACGGCACTGTGTTACAGAATTAAATGATTTTATTTTTTTAATTAAATGATGTCCGTGTCTACGGCACGGTGTTACAGTATTTGGTCGTGCCTACGGCACGGTATTACAGAATTAAATGATTTTATTTTTTTAATTAAATGATTTTATTTTAACTTTCTATTTTTTAATTTGAAAATTTTTGACCATTTTCATCAATCAATTCACTCTCTTTCCTCCAATTACCAATGAAATGATATGGGCCGTCAATTAAGCCACATAAAGAGAGCCGTTGGATACACTCTCTTTCTTCCAACATCATTCTCCTTTATTATATAGATTTTACTTAGTTTTAAACTTTTAAATAGAGTCGGATCTTGTCATAGATGGGCTAGGCGGCTCGCCTATGACCCCCGAAATTTTTATTATAACCTATAAATAACAGATAATTAGGTGTTCTAAACTCTCTTTATAATATATTATGCTATTACCGGATACCTCAAATATAAAAATACCTTGAACCCCGAGGACACGAAGGACAACCCTGGTTTTAAAAAATAAAACTAAATGTCCGCAGGCTGGAAGGTGGAGGCGGCGGCGGCGGCCGCTGCATGTTTAAAACTCATTAGCTTGATCTTATTCATGTTAAACTAGTTAAATTTATGTCATTGTCTCATTTTGCAATATTTGCTTTTACAGCTAACAAAATAAGACTTTTAGATGAGCAAAAAAAAGAGTGCTTAATTTTGCCCACAGAAATAAGCCAAAAGAAAACATCTATTTGTCAACTAATAGTATTGCTTTCATTTAAAATGAAACAAAACCTTACGATTTTGAAATGTTCTGGATGCATCTCCTAAAATTTGTCTAGAAACTTCTTCTGTTTAGAGCCATGTGATGTGACCAAATTAATTTCGGTCAAAATATAAAGTGTTCAACTATATTAACTTGTTCTTTCCAATCAAACTTTAATCACGTTAGCTCTTGGTTTTTTTAGCATCACGTCTTATAGTTTTGTTGAGTTGTTTGAAGAAATAATAGGCCAAATGAACAGTTGATATATGCATGTAAAGAATTAATTATCACTTTTTCTACCAAACCCAAAGATATATACACTTTATTTATTTTGGGTATCTTCTTAAAATAAAATTAAAAAAATTATTTATGGTATCTTGGGGACTCATATATTAGCTTAACTTTGAAATTACAGAAATTATAATTAAAGTATTTGGTAACTACTATGGATTACAACACTTATCGTTTACTATCGAGAGCACCAATATATATATAAAGAAATAAACAATCACACTTATATTTATAGTAATTCACTCTTAATGTGAATAGGGTCAGAGTTAGAGATAAAATTTAGGGGGTTAAATAATAGTAAATAATAAATTTAAAATGGTCAAAATCATAAAAATACTAAATTGAAGGATAAATTTTTTTTTTTTTTTAAACAAATCTACAAGGCAAGAGTTGTGATTCTTTGATCACTGAAGAATGTTTATGAGGAAAAATCAAATTCTATTACTACAAGAACAGAATTTATCAGTGTTTGAACTTTACAAAAAACTTCACTTTTTCTACACTCTCAAAACTTTCTTTACTTGAAGCTTTATATTTGGGATGCCTAAAGCTCACAAATGAGCTCTGTATTTATAGCAAAACTTAAGCTCAAAAATTCAACAAATGAATAATGATCCACCTAAAGTAGTTTGGAAGCTTGCACCATTTTCAACACTCCACCTTAAGTATAAGTGTTTAAAATTTACAAAAAAACATCACTTTCTCTATACTCTCAAAGCTTTCTTTACTTGAAACTTTATATTTGGGATGTCTAAATCTAACAAATAAGCTATGTATTTATAATTAACAAAACTTAGGCTCAAAAATTCAACAAATGAATAGTGATCCACCTAAAATAGTTTGGAAGCTTGCACCATTTTCAACATTCAACCTAAAGTATCTTGGAGGCTTGCAATGGTGGTTGACAATGCATTCCACCGTGCATGCAGTTGGATTCTTCAATTCTCCTCATCCAACTGCATCCAAAACGATTATCATCTGACAGTTATCCCAGTTATATGTCTCTGTACAGCTCTAACTTGTCTGAGTAACCACATTTATTAACATGTCAGCTGGATTCTCATATGTATGGATCTTCACTCGTTTCAGTAGTTGTTGATCCATCACCTCGCGTATCCAATGATAGCGTATATCGAGTCATTTGCAATGACACAATTCTCACAAATATGTATTGGTGGAGATACATCCAATCCAGTGGGGGCAATCGTCTCCACTAAATTTAAAAATTTGTTAAACTGTATCCTATAAATTAATGAAAAATATGATTTTTTTTTTAATGGGATAATTTTACTTCGTCCCCATTAAAATGAAATATTTTTACTATTTTTTTGTTAAAATCAAATTTTATCCCCCACTGAATTAATTTTCTTCCTCCAATTTGTGAATGCTTTAGTGTCGGATCTCTAATTAGACTATAATCAACTATCTAAATATTTATACTTATACAATTAGAAAGTTCATTACATGATAGCTAGGAATAAAAATCTTTATTTAACACTTCTTCGATCTCAAACATATCATATGTTGCATTCTGTTTCTTTGATAATGGAAGGAGAGAATGTTCCAATTTCACATACATATATAATGATTTTCAGAGTAAAAATGTAGTGATTCCCCCATTCTTTACTTGAAAAATTCAAACACTTCGGGTGCGTTTGGTATATTGTTACTAAAATATATTGAATTGAATTGTATTGGATTGTATTGTATTAAATTTTATACAATATCATGTTTGGTGTTATATAGATTGTATTATATATTTTAATTTTTTATTTTATTAAAATAATAGTACATTATTTTATTAAAAAATTTAATATTATTTTATTAATTTAAATAATTTAATGAATTAAATTTCTAAAAAAAGTTATTTTTATTAATTTAAATAATTTTAAAAAATAATTAAATATTATTTTATTAATTTAAATAATTTAAAATATTTTTAAAAATAATTAAATATTATTTTATTAACAGAATAATTTAAATAAATAAATTTAAATGAAAACAAAAAACAAAAAATTAAAAAATATATATTATTCAGGCCCACACATACCCATAGATACGCGAACCTGAATTTTTTTTTTTTTTTTTTTATCAAAAACTGATCTAAAAGACCAATTTTGACCAATTAATAAGGCGTATAATCTTAATTTTACACTAGTGGTTTGATTTAGACAGTTATAAAGTTGGTCAATGGTCTTTGCTTTCACACTGAAGTTTAGTCAATTCAATCGATTATCACTTTATCAAGTGGTAATTTTATTGGCCTATACATTGCAAGATGAAGTTAATTTGATCATTTTTTTTTTTTTTTGATAAAATAAGTTACTTTGAACATGGCATATCCTCGTAGTTCAAAGTTCATTATGAATATCATAAGACCATCACTTTCTCATTTTCCCATTTACCCATTATTTGGTTGTTATTAATTTTTTTTAAATGATGTTTGTAGACAATATAGAAGGAGTGTGATTTGGTGGTATAAGGTTCAAAATCTTACTTTTAGGTTCTGAGTTCGAATTCAGTGAGTGCGTTTCTTGTGAGAGTCCGGGACAGTCGGAGATTTTACCTACTCCGCTTAAACTCGAAAGATGTGGTTTAGCGGTGGAATTTCCAACGATTTCAAGAATAAAAAAAATGTCCAATCGTGTGTATTTAAAAAAAAAATTATTATTTTTTTATCTTTTATATTTTTCCAAATACACATATTTATATAAAGTATTGTACGCATATTATTGTTTTAAGAACTTCATGAATTGTAGTCTTAAATAGTCAAAGATTACACATCAAACACAATTTTACAATAGAAAAATACAATTACAATAGTGCCGAAGAAACAATCAATTGGCCGTTAAGTTAGACTAAGGCCTATTTTGATTGTTTATAAAATGGAGATTGACATTTTTTTTTCCTTACAGTTTCTAAGTTTTACCTCACCTGTTACAATTTTCATAATATATATGATGTTACTTCTTTGACGTTAAAATTTTATCAAAAAACAAATGGATATCTTATGATTGAGATTTTTTTTTTTTTAAAGAAAGTTATGACTTCTAATGAGTAAATAGAGTGTTTTAAAAACTATAAGGGCCAAGTGGTAAATTTAAAAATAATGAAGGGAAATTGTTACTCACTTTTTTTGGGGGAAAAAACTTTATTTTAATTTAACAACTCTCATGTTATAAATAATTAATATAAATTATTAGAAAATAATAAATATGTGCTGATTCATTTAATTGGTAAATTTTTTGAAAATGATTAAAAAAAAGTTTGAAATTCAAATCATACTCAAGTTAAGTAGTAAAGTATGTTTATACACAAATGATAGTTCAAATCAACTCTTCTAGTGGAAACAAGAGGTTATATGTTTAAGTCTTAGGAGATACAATTTATGATTTTGGTGGATGAGAGTATATTTATACTCAAGTTAAGTAGTAAAGTATGTTTATGCCCAATTGATAGTTTAGATAGCTTAACTTTTGAAGTGAAAGCAAGAGGTTATAAGATGGTTTATATTATCACTGCAATACTCATAAACTAACTTATACTCTCAATCAATACTCTCTATCAAACGGTGCATTAATTTATAATTTGAGTGGAATGAGAGTATAATATTTCAGAAAATGACTTAAACCTTCGTTAATATTTTTTAAAAAAAAAAAAAAAGTAATACAGTTTGTTTATTAGTAAAAGCAGTGTTTAATGCAAATATCTCATATTAATTTGTTGTGAAAGAATTTTGGGTTAGCTATATAAAACTCTCAACGATCGAAATAGCTTTTGAGTATGAGTTAAACCTATAAATTTTTATACAGTATTATAATCAAATACATATATGAGTTTATCTGTACTAACTTTCCACGTGATAAGAACCAAACAAAAACACTGACCGCAAGTGATTCAGGGTAGGGAAAACATTATATATTAGTTGTGAATGGTTACTAGAACAAACATAAAATAGATAACCATAGATGGTACCAGGAACGGGTTAATCATGCCCAAATTTGGTACCGATTTTATAATTTCTTGTATTTTCTTTAAAAATGATAATAATAAAATATTTATCTCACTAATATTACATAAAAATAATAATAATAATAACCACACTTAAAATAAAATTTTATTTTCGCCCCGGTAACCCTCAACTCATGAACTGGTTTTTCAGTATGAGTTAGCCTCCGATATTCTATCGGGCCTAGGTTTCATTTCTTTTTTAATATTGATCACATTTGGTAGTTGAAATTTTTTTAAAGCATAATAGAGAGGGAAAGTAATCAATCAAAAATAAGAGATTTTACGCCAGTTTGGCACATGCATCTTTTAAATCTCTTGTGGAACATTTTTTTAAAAAAATTGAAAATCCCGCTGCTATCATCTGATCCGGGATTAAACATAACATACTCTGACTGTCTCAGATTTTTATAAAAAGTGCACATTTAGATTCGAACCTATATCTTGAGTAAACAAATCTTAAATCTTAAGCTACCAAACCACTTTCGTTAAGGACATTCTCTAGAATATGCATGAACCTAAATACATTAAAAGGGGTTCATATTTTGCTTTTTGTCATGAAAAACAATCCATCGATGGTTGCTGTAAATTTATTTCGCACGTTGTTAAATGTGTGATTTCTTATATTATTATTATAACTAATGATAAAGATTCTTTGTGTCAAGTCCTTTGCCCTTATGGATGGTGTGAAAAGGAAGAAGAAGAAGAAAAAGAAAAGAAAAATGTATGGAAAGGACGGAATATCATGAGGACGAACATGAGCCATGGCCCTTGAAAAAAAAATTAATAAGTAGTTTGTGGCTTATCTTGGAAAGGAAGTGCACGTTTTGTTTAATATTTTAGTTTGTCCTAGTCATTTCAAATTTTTTTTTTAATTTTTAAAACTCAAAATTAAAATTCAATATTTTTTAAAATTTTTAATTAAAAAAAATTTATGACGTCAGCCGATTCTTCCCGTTTTCAGGAACGGTTCAACCGATTGAACCGGTGATTCATTGAACTTTTTAGATCCCCGGTTCAATCACCGGTACAATTATAAAAACATCGGTCCTAACTCTTGTTATCAAAATTATTTCACATAGCAAAAGAGAGTTATTTTGAAATTCCAGTTGAAGCATTATGAGTCAGATGTGCTATCTTAATTTTCATAACAATTATTATAATGTTCGAATTATGTGGATGATTGATCTCTTTCCCAACAAAATTCATATTAAATGTGTTGATGGTGTTTTTTGTGACAAAGTATTTGAACAGTACGATAAGGGCAGAGAGGAAATTTCTCTTTTCGGGAGGATGAATGTTTTGAGGATATTAGTCATTCTTCGACCAGGCATAGTGTTCGGACCCGGCTTCTTGGATTTGACCGATCAGATGATACAACATGATGCAGATTTCAGAGGCCGACAACATCAGAGCCGAGACCGGCCACTTTATCTCGATAGCTCGGTTTAGTCTTATCATACATCTTGACTCGGGAGAATGAGCTCAGATATTTTGGGTCAAGTCGGAAATGGCTGGGGTAGTTCAGCGTATTGTTTGGCCATCCTCATGAAGCCCGATATGAGACTATGACCGTTTGGACTTTTCCCTCTAACATGTACCACCTTTACAGGCTGTCATCATAATTGTTAAGTGTGACAGTGTATAAAACAGAGTGATGTGATGGGGGTCAGAGGGCAGGCTTGCTTTCGGCGAGGCAATTGGGGCAGAGAGCCCGTCAATCAGCCGGAGATCCACGTGGCTGATGTCATAGAGATATGGGAACAGTGTTGCATTTCTTTTAATATATAAAGGGAGGGTAGTCTCATTTGTATAGGTTGGTTGAAAAAAGTCTCATTCAAAGTATTCTTTGTAAAACACTACGAACGCAAACTGCTCGGTAACGTTTGACCACAATTGAAAAGAGGTCGGCTGAGCTCGGTTCGATAATAAAAGTAACACTCGACTTTATTCCCGTGGACGTAGGTTGAATTCATTCCGCCGAACCACGTAAAACCCTTTTGTCGATTTTATGTTTGCTTCGTCTTTTGCTAAATTTGCTTTTGGTCCCCAATAACCAAAAAAATTCACGGTTGGAGGAAGATTGTCCCGGGAGCATTATCCCGATATTGCCCCTGGAACTAAAATCACCCGTCAACAAAATGTATTTTCTGACATTTGAATTTGTGATCTCTTATTTTTACGGTAAGAATTAAGTCAATAATTAAGCTTTCCCTCATGGATAAACATTCATAATAAGATAGAAGATAGATTGCTTTAAATATTATTTTTTTTAATTATGTTAACAAGTTCTTATTTAAATAGAAGTTGTATAGATTAATTTTTTTTTAATTTTTCTTTTTTTGTGATACACTTTGGCTGTTATAAACAAAGACGTCTTGTTCTGCTTCTGTTGGAGTTTCTATTTTTCTCGTCTATTAACATATCATGATGTTATTACCAGCATGCCAATTTGTATAAAATCAGTCATGTATAATATACAAGATATGTTAAAGTCAAGGAATTTGACAGGCATTCAAAGGTGAAGAAAATAAATAAATAAAATATGTGGGTGGGTCTCACATGCTTAAAAAGAAAATAATAAAAAATTAGAATTTATTATTTGCACAGTGAATCTCATGACTATAAATATATGCTTCATTTCATTATTTTCTTTATTTCATTCTCAACCAAATCATTTGTATTATAAGAGAGAAAAATATAATATCTTCTTAAAAGTTTATGAGAGAGTTGTAATTCTCATATTCTAAGAGAGTGTGAGATTGTTCACTCTTGTGTTTAGAGAGAAGTTGTAAAAAAAATTTCACTATAGTGAAATAATTCTACTTTTGTCCTTGAATGTTTCCCTCACATTGAAGGTTCTACCATATTAAATCGTGTCTCATTATTTTATTTTATTGTTAAGTTTTATGGTAGGCTAAATCTCCAAATTTTATTGTATTGTTATATGGTAGGCAACACCTCATGAACTAACAATTATTCTCAATTTCACTTTACTTGTGTATGAGCTTCATCCCACGATCCCCTAACAGCGGTATCAGAGCTTCAGGTTCAGGGTTATTGTTCATGGAGACTATTCATATATACGATATAATACTATTCACATATATGGTACTGTTCACGTATACGGTACTATTCACATATATGGTACTATTCATAGTGAAATAGTAAACATCGGTTCAAGTGAGAAGCTGATTGTGGGACACAGAAAACTGGAGCGACTCCTGCTGTCCGGGCTCGCGGCCCCGGTCGGGAGTACGGAGTAGCCACAGGGGACTAAACCGGAGAATAATGGAGTCGTCACCCGGTGTGAACCGGGAAGGAAAATGAGATTTAAGGCCGCACTCACCCCTCGCAAGGGAAGACCTCAAACCGTTGGGTTCGGAATGGTCCCTTACTTATGTCAGTTGTAATAAAGGATTTATGTAATAATTTAACCAGGCTTAAATACACATTTATTTCCAAAAATATCACGCTTCTAAATTCATATGCATACATCCACAAGTTCATCACAACATGCAACATCACATGGCAATCTCATGAACATATTTCAATCCTATGATATGGAAAAACTAAGAACAACATAATCATGCTTGAGTACTATCTCATGAACCTATTAACCAAATAACATGCTAACAGCCTAATCATGCTTGAATACAATCCCAAGAACACATAGAATTGATAAATGCAGGAATACAAATAATACGGTTGGCTATATAACACAAGAAAGATCAACCAAGAGGCAATTATGCATGAATATGATAAGACAGACTCAGTTCAGTGGGTGCGCGTTCGTGTAGCGTTCGTAAACGCGTTCGAACGGTAAACAGAAGGTTCACGTTCGTTATGGCGTTTGATAACGCGTTCGAACGGAAATGATGAAACAGAATGCTCGCGTTCGTATGGCGTTTGATAATGCGTTCGAACGGAAATGAAACAGAATGCTCGCGTTCGTATGGCGTTTGATAACGCGTTCGAACGGAAATGAAACAGAATGCTCACGTTCGTATGGCGTTCGTAAACGCGTTCGAACGGGAACAGACCTGATGCATGAAATGGGACGCAACTACATACAAACAAATGAAGGGGCGCGGCGAAGTACTGCCGTAAAGGTGGCCTTTTGGGGCTCTTGATCTCTCAAAGAGATGACCTTTAGACCAACATACTAAGCCCATGCGCGTCACATCACAACACATGAAATAAATAATATCAGACATAGTGTGCCCGATTGAACGTATCTTGTATCCAACCGAACACACATCAATCGGCGCGGCAAAGCATCGTGGTAAATGGATTTTAGCCCCTCCCCATAGGGGAACTCACATCACACTTACTAAGCTCATGCGCTCGATTGAATTATGCATACGAAAATAAAGACAATCATATCAAACTAAGTATGCTCGATTGAACGTATCTTGCATTCAACCGAACACACATCAATCGGTGCGGCAAAAGCATCGTGGTGAAGGATTTTAACCCCTCCAATTAGGGGACCTTTCCTCGCACTTACTAAGCCCATGCCATCGATCGTATCATACGGGGATAAGCAACATACAGAATTTAAATGACGAAAAATAAATGAATAAAAGCAACACAAAACAAGAGAATGTGCCGTTTACTCAAGTGGTACGTGGAGTTGTGTCCCAAGTACAGACCGCACTACCGTCCATTCGGATTCGGCTATGGAATTTACGTCTGGGTTTCCATCCTATATACCACAAGAGACGACACTCTTCCATTCATCCAATACCCACAACATACATCATACACACAACGAATGCCACAAATACAGAAAATATAATCAAAATAAATGACCAGAAAATAAAATGAGAATAAGTGTGAAAGATACCCTCAGGTCTAACCTTTTAAGCTGTCTCTCGGACTCGCGTTTCACGAAAATCGGAAGGGGGTAAAGCTCCGCAACTTTTCTGGTTCACTGGTTTGCCTCCTAGCTCACTGCTTTGCTGTTTTGCTTGCGGTTCGAACTCCGTTCTGCTCCTATTCGGCCTCTGTCTTGCTGCTCACTGCACGGGCCACCTGTTAAACGTTTTCAATGAACTATTCCAAGTTTGTATAGGTTCTTAGTGTAATTGTATGTGATTATTTTTAAGATTATCTATGCAGTTTTTATGTTACTGTTTTTTAAGGATTTGGGCTGCTGTTTTAAGGTGATTTTGCTGCTGTTTGGGCGTGTAATACAGTGTGGTTTTTGTGGTGGTTAGGGGCTGTATTGGTGGTTGTATTGGCTATAGAAATTCTGCTATGGAGGGGTGCAAGGGAGATGGTGTTCACGGCTAAGGAGGATGAGATGGAGAGAAAATTTTCTATCTTGATTTCTTGCTTTGGCTGTGAGTCTTAGTGTGTTTCTAGGGCTTGGGCGTGACTTAGGTTGTGTGACCAGAGGCTGTTTCAGGCATTTTGGCGTGAAAGGGGACGTGTGGCACTGTGTGTTTCTTCAGCGTGAAGGGGTTCTGTGGTCAAAGAGGCTACTAAGGACGTGTGGGCTGGTTATTGTGCGTGTGTGCTAATGAGAGTTAGGAGTGGCTTCAACGTGAAGGGACATTAGTGCATGGCGAATGATAATGCATGGTAGCTGGCGAGAGTTAAACGTGGCGTTTGAACTTGTGAGGGCTGTTTCTGTGTGTTAATGGCTGAGTAAAGTGTGGGTTTTGTGATGCGTTTTGTTTATTTGGTGCGTAGGTGTTGTGCAAGGTGGGCTGTTACGTGAGGAAGGGGTAGATTTGTGCAGGGTTTTGGCGAGAAGAGGAATTGTGGCGTTGTGCGTTTGTTGTGTGGAAAGCTTAGGTCTATGGCTTTTAGGTTTTTCGTTTGCTTGTGGCTGCCGAATGAGAGAGAGGGGCCAGGTTTAATTTTTGATTTGTTTATATAGTGAGGGGATGTATTAGGGTTTTGGTTAGTTTAATTAGGAAATAATATCAATTAATTGGGTGTATTATTTTAGGTAAGAAATATGTAATTTAGGTGGTGAATTATTTAATTTGATTTTAATTTGGAAGTGATTTATTTTGATTTTAATTTTAGTTTAATAGCTTTAATTTAATTCAATTGTATTTAGATTAATTTTAATTAGCTTTAATTTAATTTAATTTTAATTTGTTTTAATTAAATTTGGTTTGATTATTAGATTTAGTTTTAATTAAATTTCAATTTAGTTATTTAATTGGTTTTGATTTTAATTTAATTAGGTTTAATTTGTGAATGCGTTTTAATTTAATTTAATTTAAGTTTAATTTGAGACATATATTTTAAATGTTTTAATTATTTTATTTGTGAGATGTGTTTTAAATGTTTTAATTATTTAATTTGGATGTGTTTTAATAGGCTTGGGTCAGTGATGTATTTAAAGCGGAGGTCCAACAAGCGAACCCGAAGCGAAACAAGCGAGTTAAATCCGACAAAATGCTAATTTCCAACTTTACCCTTCCAACGTCCGTTTCCCCCGCGGCTTTCACTATCAAAGAGGTAGTGTCTCTATACGAGACTCATCATCGGGACTTATATGCAAAAATGCAGTGCCTACACTGATCATCATCAGAAACATAGCAGAAAAGTTCGAAATTGAGAAGTTCAAACGGAGCAACTTTTCAATCTTGAGAAAAGACAATTGCAGAGAAGAGGACTGCAAAAGAGATTTTTATGCACTTAGCACTACCAAATTATACGAGGTCAAGTCACTACACAACAAAATCTTCTTAAAGATGAGACTTTACACTCTTCTAATGAATGAATCCACATACATGACGGATCACATCAACAACTTGAATACATAATTTTCCCAACTCACTGTTGTTGGATTATAGTATATATATAAATGAACGTGCGGAGATTCTACTTCAAAGTCTACCTGATTCGTATGATCAACTTATCATCAACTTGACAAGTAATGTTCTCACTGGAAATCTAGTCTTTGATGAAGTTCCAGCTGCTGCTCTGGAAGATGAGTCTAGGCGCAAAAATAAGGAAGACATATCATCTAGTTTACAACAAGCAAAAGCATTGTCGATGACAATAGGGAGATCAATTGAACGTGGCTCAAGGGAGTCAAAATCATGATAGATCGAAATCAAAAAGTAAAAAGAACGTTAAATGTTATAATTGTGGCAAGAAAATGGCACGTCAAGGAAAATTGTTGGAATTTTAAGAATGGTGCAGAAAAAGTTCATGTTGCAATAAAATCTCATGGATGTGTTGCAAGTACGTATGAAGAAGGTGATGCACTTTACAGTGAAGTAGTAATGTTGTCCAATGACAGCAGAAAATAACTAAATGAGGCATGGTTGGTGGATTCTGAAGCAACATCGCACATGACCTATAGGAGAGAATGGTTTTGTCATTATGAACATGTCTCAGGAGGATCGGTTTTTCTAGACAATGAGCATGCCTTGAAAAATGTTGGGATTGGAGCCATCAAAATAAATATGTACATGGTACAATCTGCACTGTACAAGATGTTCGACATGTTATAGGAATGAAGAAAAATCTTATTTCAGTTGGACAGTTAGATGACTTCGGATACAAGACTGTTGTTGAAAACGGGATATTAAATATGGTTAAAGGAGCACTTACTGTCTTGAAAGCTGAAAATATTTCAGCAACCTTGTATATGCTCTTAGGAGACTCGATTCAGGGAGCAACAACATCGGTGGCATCACTGGATTATGGAGCGGAAGCTTCTATTTTGTGGCATAAAAAACTATGCCACATTGTCTGGAACATGGAATCAAGATTATCGTCAATCAAAAGCTACTATCAGGCTTGAAAGCAGTTAGTCTACCGTTATGTGAGCATTGTGTTACAAGTAAGTAAAACATATTAAAATTCAGCAAGTCAAGTGCCCGAAGCAAAACCATTTTAGAATTGATTCACTCTGATATTTGGGAAGCACCGGTTCAATCTCTGGGGAAATCAAAATATTTTGTATCATTTATTGATGACTTTTCTAGAAGATGTTGGGTGTACTCAATCAAAAACAAGTCAGATGTGATGCCAATTTTTAAAAATTTCAAAGCACAAATTGAAGTAGAAACTGGAAAAAAAAAAATCAAGTGTTTAGGGACGAATAATGAAGGAGAATATTGCAGCAAGGATTTTGATGCATATTGTCAGCAAAAATACATCAAAAGGCAATCTACTACACATACACTCCTCAATAAAATGGTGTGGCAGAAAGAATGAATAGAACATTGTTGGAAAGAGTAAGAGCTATGCTCAGAACAACTAGTCTACTAAAGTATTTTTTGGCATAAGCAGTTCATACAGCATGTTATGTTGTAAATAGATCTTCATCAACAACAAATGATTTGAAGACAGCGATGAAGATGTGGAGCGGAAAATCAGCTGATTACCCATCTCTTCATATTTTTGGTTGTCATGTATACGTGATGTACAACGCTCAAGAAAGAAAAAAGCTAGATCCAAAATCTAGAAAATATATTTTCTTAGGTTATGTTGATGGAGTAAAGGGGTATCACTTGTGGGATCCCACTACGCACAAGATCATCATCAGCAAAGATGTGATATTTATAGAATAACAGTTGCAGAAAGAATGAAACGATAACACTTCAAATGAAAGTACAAAGACTACAACACTACTTGTATAAAATAATCCATAACAAGAAAATTCAAATTCTTCTAAAGCAGTACCGGAGCACGAGGTACCAGAACCAATTGATTTTGAAGCTTCTGAAGTTCGTCGATCAACTCAGGAGAGAAGACCTCCAGGTTGGCATTCATAGTATGATACAGAGAGTAACATTGCATACTTCTTCTAAGAGAGGATGGAGAGCCATCAACTTTCCATGAAGCTACAAAAGATGTAAATGCATCTTTATGTATGGTATCAATGCAAGAAGAAATAGAAGCTTTGCACATAAATAATATATGAGATCTAGTACCATTACCACGTGGAAGAAAAGTCATTGGTAATCAATGGGTCTACAAGATCAAGCGAGATAGCAATGATCAAATGGAGCGGTATCGGGCATGATTGGTGGTGAAAGGATATGCTCAGAAAGAATTGATTGATTTCAACGATATATTTTCTCCGGTGGTTTGACTTACAACAGTCAGAGTAGTATTGGCTATGTGTGTTACTTTTGACCTACATCCGGAATAGTTGGATGAAAACTGTATTTCTTCATGAAGAACTTATAGAAGAAATTTATATGCTCCAACCAGAAGATTTTGCTGAAATAGGCAAAGAGAACTTGGTTTGGAGGTTGAACAAATCTCTATATGTCTCAAATAGACGTCGAGATATTGGTATAAGAGATTTGATTCCTTCATAATTTTTCTTGGGTACAACAGACTCAGTTCAGACCATTGTACATATTACAAGAGGTTTGGATATAGTGACTTTATTATTTTACCGTTGTATGTGGACGACATGTTAGTAGTAGGCCCTAACAAAGATCGAGTCCAAGAATTAAAGGCAAAGTTAAATAGGGAATTTGACATGGATCTAGGACAAGCAAATAAGATTCTAGTACATAAAGGATCTAGGACAAACAAACAAGATTCTAGTGATGCAAATACACCTAGACAGAAATAACAAAAAGATTTAGCTTTCTCAGAAAAATTACTTGAAGAAAATCTTACATCAGTTCGACATGGAAGATTGTAAGCCAATTTCAACATCACTTCCTGTTTATTTCAAGTTATTATCTTTTATGCGTCCTAGTAATGAAGTAGAGAGGAATGTGAAATCTCGAGTACCGTATGCAACAGTAGTGGGAAGCTTAATGTACGCAATGATTTATACAAGACCAGACATTACACAAGCAATGGGAGCAGTTAGTTATTTTATGGCGAATCTTGATAGAGAGCATTGGAATGTTGTTAAGAGGATCCTAAGACATATCAAATGAACCTCAGATGTTGTATTATGTTATTGAGGATCAGAATTAATTGTCAGGGGGTACGTGGATTCAGATTTTACAGGAGATCTTGATAAAAGAAAATCTACTACTGGTTATGTGTTTGTACTTGCAGGAGGAGCAGTGAGCTGGGTATCCAAGTTACAGAGTGTTGCGGCTTTGTCTACAATAGAAGCTGAATACATGGCAACTACACAAGCTTATAAGGAAGCTATTTGGTTTCAAAGGTTATTGGAGGAGTTTTGTCATAAATAAGAGAAGATTTCATTATTTTGTGACAGTTAGAGTGCTTTGTATATTGTAAAAAATCCAACCTTTCAATAAAGAACAAAACATATAGGGGTACAATACCATTTTGTTCGTGAAGTAGTAGAAGAAGACAACGTGTACTTATTGAAGGTACACACCAATGAGAACCTTGCAGACGTAATGACCAAGCCTATTAATACAGACAAGCTTGTATGGTGTAGATCATCTTATGACTTAGCAGAAACATAAGCAGCTTGAAGACGTCAAAGTATAACGGATGGTATGGAAACTGATTGGTTCTCAATCAAGTTTCCAAGTGAGAGAATTGTTAAAGTCAAAGAATTTGATAGGCACCAAAAGATGAAGAAAATAAATGAATAAAATATATGGATGGGTCTCACATGCTTAAAAAGAAAATAATAAAAAATTAGATTTCACTATTTACACAGTGAATCTCATGACTATAAATAGAGGCTTCATTTCATTATTTTCTTCATTCAATTCTCAACCAAATCCTATGTATGCTAAGAGAGAAAAATATAGTTTGTTCTTAAGAGTTTGCGAGAGAGTTGTAATTCTCCTATTTTAAGAGAGTGTGAGATTGTTCACTCATTGTGTTTAGAGAGATGTTGTAAAATTCTTTCCACTATAATGAAATCATTCTACTTTTACCTGTGGATGTTTCCCTCACATTAAGGGTTTTACCACGTTAAATATGTGTCTTATTATTTAATTTTATTGTTAAGTTCTATGGTATGCTAAGCCTCCTAATTATTATTATATTGTTATATGATAGATAACGCCTCCTGAACTAATAATTATTCTCAATTCACTTTACTTATATGCCAGCTTCAGCTCATGATCCCCTAACAAGATATAGGAATCAAACCTTGCTCAGATGAATAATATTGAAATGTCATAACAAATTAATGAAGATCAAAATGTTCATACCTCAATTAGTCAATTAGTTGCTTCATTAAATAATAATAAATTAGTGCGTTGGATAATGACGGTTCTACTTTAGGAGAAATTTAATAGATATTTTTAATGGTAAGGTAATAATGTTTTTTAGTGGTAATTAGTGAATTCCTTTTGACTAATTTTTAATTAGTTATTGGCATTTGTTTAAGATGTTTGAGTCTTGAGAAGAGAGCAAATTTTAATGGGATCATCTAACATGCATGGTCAGCGTTTTAATATTTTTTTTACCATTATAATTGATCAATTCTAAAATAAAAATAAATATGTTTGTGTTAAAATTATATTAGTTGAGGGTTTAAATAAATTATATTATATTAATTTTTTTTCAAAAATATAGATGAGGTATAACCTAAATTTATTTATTTTTTCGTTATCTTCCCAAGATTCACAATTAAGTGGCAAATTAAATAAGATTATTTGAAAACCACTCAGGCCACGCAATCTGTAGCCTCAATTAATTCTTTCTTGTTCAAGAGATTTTAGAAGAATAAAAATTTTAAAAATAGTACAAAAAGAATTATGTATTGATGCAACGCGTTCTACATGTAAACGCTCTACAACAAAAATGATACAGTGAACCAAATAATAATAATAATAAAGCAAGATACTCCTAAACTGATCACGAATTTACCCTTATTAATTTTGAATTACTCAAAGGCCAAAATTATAAATGAATATAAATTATACTAAAAGAAAATAATCAAACATCATAATTGAGGGATTTTTTATTTATTTTTTTACATTTTTGTATTTTATGATTTTTTAAAATCATATTTTATTGCCATTGTTGCATGACATGTGGTATGTCCACATGAGCATGCCATATGAGATAAACTTTGTAATCTATCAATTTATCTTTAATTATTATTATTATTATTATTTTTAATAATTAGTTGGGATAAGTCTTGTAGGATAACATCTCTTTGTGATAGAGGTTTAATCAAATTAAAAGTTCATATATCTAGATAAGAAAAGAACTATATATATCTTTTACGTAAACTCCTTGAAATTTATTAACTCATCTCCACATATATTCTCTTAGGCATCATCAAATGTCTTTGAGATTTAGAACGTGTAAAACAAGAAATATGGGACTCTAGTAACCACTTTGCAGCCATAAGGAAAGCATGTTATGTGTGTGAGATTGTGGAATAAGCCGTCCAATCAATTTCCATTGCGAATTTAAAAGTTACGAAAAGATAACCCTTAATCTATATTAATTTTTTCCATTAGCTATCATTTCTGCTAAATATCTTGATTGAGAAAAAGATTTAATGTTATAAACTTTCAGGTTAAGTGATATCATGAAAGGAAATGGCCCCTATTCAGTTTTATGGGTCTTGAATGAATTTTTAAAGCATGACTCCCTAATAATAGGGTCTTTAAGAATTCTTCATCCAATCTATTTTCTCTAAAGCAAAAAAAATTCTATATAGTGATAAGTTGGCTCTTAATCAAATTTGATGATATCAACTTCTCAGGATCAAATGTTATTCGAGATGCTAATTTTGTGTCAAATTGAGCAAATTCTATTTAAGCTTTTTTGAATGTTGTTGTATGATTAACATACTTTAAGCTATAAATTCTGGCTGGGATAATTGTGAATGATGCATCATGTATATGGGTTTTGGACATTGGTGTATCTGGCGAATTTTACTTTGATGGGGCATTTGAGGTCTTACTAAATTTAGAGTCTAATATTGAGCAAAAAAATAGAATAATTTTTTTTTGTTAAAAATTTGTGCTGAAAATCGGGTTGGCAATGGGTCAGGACGGAATGAGATTTGTCAATCCTGATCCCATCCCGTTTACAAAATCGGGATGAAAAATCGTACCGATCCTATCCCATTATATTTTTCCGGGACAAAAATTATCTCAATCCTGTCATGCATCTCTTTAAATCCCGTCCCGTCCCGCTTGAGTTTTTGGGACACATTTTTTGTCTTATCCACATAAAAATATGTCATAAATATCGTCCCAAACAGGATGGGATCTCGTTGGAACAGGATGAGACGGGAAAAATTATCAACTCTACCGAAAATAAATAATAAAATAAAACTGATCTTAGATTAGGGCCCCTAATTTTGGTGTAAATTTCAGGGGTACCAGACAACCATATGTCCTAAGGACCGACACTCCCCTATATCCCACAAAACTGTAAAGTGGTACTAAGCTGCCCCCTAAAATGGATTTTTAATAGAGTTTATGATCAACACTAAAAAATGGACATTTATTAAAAGAAAAATTAATAATTTTACACTTGTAGTTTCATTAATCTCATTAATTTAGCATACTTGTAAAAAAAATAATTAAATTTATGTTTTATATACTTACCGTGGTTTTTATTTTATGTAGGTGAAATAATATTTTGGATGCATAACTAGAAAAACAGACGTGCCATTTGGATCTTGGATGTCAGAAACTTTAAAGGGCATTATAACAGTGTACAATTTCATAAATGCCAACTTTACGTAATTTTCATATTTTGGCCATAACTTTTTACTCCGATATCGGATTGAGACAATTCTAGTTTCAGATGAAAGAAGACTCAAATATCTACAAATTCGTTGTTGAAGATTTTATAGTTATGAAGTTTTCAATACCGAAATCGATGAAAAATATAAAATGTGTTATATGTAATTTTAATTATTAAAAAAACATAAACAAACAAGGAACTTTCCACCGAAAGGTGGATAATTTTTCAAAGCGTGTAAAGAAATTTACATGCTTTGACAAAACATGTAAGGATAAAATGAAAGAAAAAAATGTGAGAGCGAATTCTTGCATTTGTAAGCAAGAGGTGTCGAGCATCTCTATAAATAGAGGTGCTCAACACCTTAGTTTAGGCAGTCTGGATTCCATAGTTTTCTCTGAAAGTTTATGGATTTCTAGCTCTTGTGTGTTTTATGTTTTTAAAGCTTTCTTGTATTTTCTTTTTCTTTCAGTAATAAAATTATGTGTGTTTTTATTCAAATTATGAGTAGCTAATTTTTTTTTTTTATTGGGGTAAAGAGTGAAACTTCTAATATGAAAATATCGATTAATCTCACTTATATTATAATATATAAATTATAATCTAATGATTAATACTTAATTAAAATCTGGATTAATTATTGACAAATTTTGTTACCGCCTACATGCCTGGTTTTATTTATTCGGTATAATTGAGTACCTAACTGGACTTATTATAGACAAATATTATCACCGCATTTTATGACTGGTTTTATTTATTTTGACATAATTAATTCCTGAAATAAATTAATTGGGTAATAATGACAATTTATATATTATAAAAAGTGAGATTTCTAAATTTGAAATATTAAAAGTGGATCTTCTAACCCCCCATTATTTTATTTTATTGTTGCAGTCCAATTTAAAATTATCCAATCACTTCAAACAAATCAAGCCTTTTTATTTTTATTCAAATTGTTATTTTATTTTACTAAATCTATTCTTTGTGGATCGACCCCGGACTTACCATGTTATTTTATTACTTCGACACTTTTATATTTAGGAGTAAATAACCACTTTGTGATTGTGTCAGTTTACAAAAACGGTGTTAGGAAAAATTTGAGATAATAATATTAGGGATTAATGAAAATATCCTTGTAATTAATTGCAATCCCTCAATCATAGAATAGATTAGTGGAGATAATTGGTGGGTGATAATTGGTGGGTGATAATTTGGTGTTATTGGAGAGATTGATGGTAAGGAGGGGGTGTTGAGGATCTTGGGAATTTTGGACAGTGGTAGGATCATTGGTGGAAGAAGAGGCAGCCATTGTGGTGGTGTTACTGGAGAAAAAAAAAAGGAGAAAATACACTCAGGAAGATTAGGCTCCTGATACCATGTTGAGATAGAGAAGAATATTAAGAAATGATGGCTTATCTTTTTCATTGATTAAGAGGGAATATATATACACACAAGATTACATAGAAATAGGAAAAGTATTCTAAGATTGGGGGATTACAACTAAGATTGGGGGATTACAACTAATCTATGCTATGATTGAGGGATTGCAATTAATTACAAGGATATTTTCATTAATTCCCTAATAAATAATATGGTGTATATTAATTGGAAATACAAATTATTTTGAAATATCGATACTTAGGTCCATAATATTTTTGAAATTCGCATATAAGATTTATTTCTTTTAATACACATTTCGTCCCATTAATTATTTTAATATTCCATTTAGGTGCCATGGTCTGTCATAATTTCTACATATAAATTATTATAATTTGTGGAAGATGCTATTTTGATTACAAACTAACTCGCTTATTTATTTATTTTTTTATTACATGAGCCAGGAAAAAAAAATGCATTTGAAAGTATCTTTATATAAAATAATTTTGAGTTAACATCACTTTTTCTTTTTATGAAAACACAAGGAAAGAATTTGCAAGAGAATATATTTATAAATCATCTTTCAGAATGCATTTCAAATACTTTTATGACGTGATTTTTTTTTTTTCAATTTTTTTTTTTTAAAAAAAAAACAACTTAACAACCATTACTTCAATCATTTAGAAAGTACTTTTAATTTATGCTCTAATTTCCCCCTTATAGTTATAATCATGTGCTAAGAATGTTGGAAAATGCGAGTAAATATAATAAATAAACATATATATAGTCGGGGGTCTCGGTATATGAATAATTCTTTGATAAAATAGAGATATGGATAACAAGATACCACCAACAAATAACTATATGAAATTTATAATTATATTAAATATAATTATTGATAGTGGTTTTTCAGCCCCAAGAAGTCAGAATCTCAAGGAATGGTAAAATGAGTTTTACACTTGATAGATAAAAGCTCAAGATCCTCGTGAGGATGTGAGGTCAAACAGAGAGCCCGAGCCCGAGGTGGAGAGAGACAACCCGAGGTGCACACTCGACAGCACTTGAACATTTGTGAAAGATTGGCCCGAGGTGGTCAGGTCTGGCCCAACATTAGATTCTCAGAGCAGCCTCGACATCGGACTCGGCATTCAGAGCCTCGTGTCAGCCTCTGAAATCATAATCGACTCAGCAGATCAGATAAAAACATCATTTTACTTGTGTCCGTGGACGTACGTAGGTTGGATTCATTCTGCCGAACCACGTTAAATCCTTTTTTTTATCTGTGTGTATTTTATCTTTTGTCAAGTTTGCATTTGGTTCTAAACAAACCAAACAAATTCACAGTTGATGGAGATTTGTTCGATGAGTGGTTTTTCCGAATTATCCCTGAAACGAAAAATAGCAGTCAACAATAATTATTATTTATTTAATACATGAATAACGTGATAACTCCGTTATATTATATAAAAATTTTACCCTGAATAGATTAGTATCAAATGTTTTGACGATTCAAACCGAACTTTCAAAGCATTTGAAAGTAATTTGGAAATTCAAAGTTGAACAAATAAACAATGTTTGGTCAATATGTGCATGTGTGATATTATTATTATAAAAAAAATCAAGCGGGAGCTTTACTTTTTGAATTTTAATGCTTTGTTCCAACACTTTGTATTCACACTTGATAAGTAAAGGAAGGATGCTTTATGTTTTCAAGTAATCAAAGAAATTAACAGACTTGTTTATGTTTTGAGTTGGGATGTGACACTGAATTTAGTGGGTAGTTTTTAGAGTAATTTCTTATTATTATTACTATTGTGTCTTCAATAAATATGTTTGATTTTTCAAATAATATTTTATTACATAAATATTAATTTTAAAGATAATTGTAATGTGATAAATCTATTTTTATTGTGAGAAGTATTATCGAATAAAAATGCTCTCATTTAGTAAATATTCTTAATTTATTCCTACGACTTTATCGAGCTGAGGGAATGCTAGAATTTTTGACATATTTTATTTACTTAATTATTTTAAAATATTACAATTTGAAGTAATATTTCCATAGATTCCACTGCAAGTAGCCAAGTAATGTCACGTATAGGGATAAGTATATTGGGATCTGTCAGTTTCTCAAAAAAAAATATATATTGGGATCTGATCGTATGGATGCTAAAAATATCTAA
>SKCR01007116.1:0-24658 GCA_019454045.1 Zanthoxylum bungeanum
TCCCTTTGACAATGTTGGTGGAGGTAGTTTCTCAATTGTCTCGATATTTTTTGTCTACCTCGATTCCCTTTTGTGAGATCCGGTGTCCAAGAACAATGCCTTCTTGCACCATGAAGTGGCATTTCTCCCCAGTTGAGTACCAGGTTTGTATCTTCGCACCTTTGTAATACTGTTCCAAATTTTGCAAACAATGGTCAAAAGAATCTCCAAACACAGAAAAATCATCCATAAAAACCTCCATACTCTGCTCCAGCATGTCTGAGAAGATGGCCATCATGCAACGCTGAAATGTAGCAGGAGCATTACATAATCCAAATGGCATCCTGCGAAAGCAAAAGTACCATAGAGACATGTAAAGGTAGTTTTCTCCTGGTCTTCTGGTGCGATGGCAATCTGATTGTATCCTGAATATCCTTCAAGAAAGCAATAGAACTCATGTCCTGCCAGCCTGTCTAACATCTGGTCAATAAATGGTAGCAGAAAATGGTCTTTCCTTGTGGCTTTGTTAAGTTTCCTGTAGTCCATGCATACTCTCCATCCAGTCACCGTTCTTGTTGGGATCAGCTCGTTCTTTTCATTGGTGAACCACAGTAATTCCTCCTTTCTTTGGTACACACTGCATAGGACTTACCCAAGTGCTATCTGAGATGGGGTAAATAATGATGCCAGCATCCAACCATTTGATGATTTCTTTCTTCACAACTTCCTTCATGATTGGATTGAGTCTCCGTTGATGCTCCATTGTGGGTTTGTATTCATCATTCATCAGAATCTTGTGCATGCAAAATGATGGACTAATGCCTCGAATGTCTGCTATAGTCCAGCCAATGGCTCTTTTTGCTCTCGTAATACTTTCAGTAGTTTTTCTTCATGATCCAATGTTAGAGAAGAAGAAATAATAACAGGTAATTCAGAAAAGTTTCCAAGAAATGCATACATGAGATGGCTCGGAAGTGACTTCAGCTCCAGCTGTGGTGGTTCTTCAATCGAAGGCTTGATTCGATCTTTTTCTTTGGGCAGTTCCAAGCTTTCAACTGGTGGTGTTGCTTTGAATCGAAATGGTTTGTCAAGGTAGTTGATACATTCCAGGATTTCAGCATCTAGCTCGCTGTCAGTCATATTGGTGATGCAAGCTTCAAGTGTATCCGTGGGATTTGGCTCAGTATTCTGAATGATACTATCAATAACATCAACTCTGAAGCATTCTTCTTCTTCCTTTTCATTGCTCGGGAATTTCATAGCTTTGAAAACATTAAAGGTCACTTCTTGGTCCTGCACTTTCATGGTTAGTTATCCTTTTTTCACATCAATCACAGTTTTACCTGTAGCCAAAATGGTCTCCCAAGAATGATAGGTATTTCTTTGTCTTCTTCCATGTCAAGGATGATGAAGTCTGCTGGAAGGATGAGTTTGTCAACTTTGACCAGCACATTTTCAATGACTTCCTTCGAAAATGCGAGCGTTCGATCAGCAAGTTGCAAAGATATCGAGGTAGGCATTGCTTCTCCAATTTGCAGTTTCCTGTAAATAGAAAAAGGCATTAAATTAACACTGGCACCTAAATCACATAAAGCCTTACCGATGTAATGTTCTCCAATGGTGCAAGGTACAGTGAAACTGCCAGGATCTTTCAACTTTGGGGGAAGCTTCCCTCTGAATGATGGCGATGCATTCTTCTGTCAAGCTACTGTCTCGTAATCTCCCAATCTCCATTTTCGTGAAAGAATGTCTTTCATGAATTTTACATAGCTGGGCATTTGTTCCAAGGCTTCTGCAAATGGTATGTTAATGTGCAGCTTTTTGAAAATCTCCAAGAAACGAGCAAACTGTTTGTCCAGTTTGTTTTTTCTGAAGACGCTGAGGAAAAGGTGGTGGTGGAGTGATCTGTTCTTTTTCTTTTTCCTTTGCTTCTTTTTCCTCCATCTGTTCTCAGTTTCTTTTGGAACTTCTTCTTGGGACATCTGGATTCCAACATCTTTATGATTTCAGTACCGTTCAGTACCGCTTTTCAAAGTAATGGCTTGACATTGCTCTTCCCTTGGTTCCTTGGATTGGGTTCTGTGTTGCTGGGAAGATTTCATGGTGGTCTGTAACTCTGAGCATTGGCCAGTTGTCCGATTTGATTCTCCAGTGCTTTGATGGAAGCTGATTGGCTCTGAAAGATAGCATCGTACTTTTTTAACTGAGCCAGCACTTCTGCTATTCCTGGTTCATTTGCCTGCTCCTGGCCTTTGTTCTGTTGCTGAAATCCAGGTGGTGGATAGTTCCGCTGTTGGCCTGAATTGTTGCTCCATGAAAAATTAGGATGATTCCTCCACCCTGGGTTGTAGGTGTTGGAATATGGATTGTTCCCCTGCCTGTTGAAATTGTTGACAAATTCACCATTTCTTCAAGTTGGTTTGATTTGGTGCTCCTCCATATGGTGAACTTGTGGATCCAGTGGTAAGAGTCTCCATGAATTTGCATATTTGATCTAGCTTGGTGTTGACTGCTGTATTGGCTCCACTTTCATAAATTCCTGCAATTCTTTGGATCATGCTCCTTCAGTTGGCCACAAGGAATTGTTTGGCCATTTCTTCGATTAGTTCCCAGGCTTGATCTTCTCCTTTTGCCATTAAAGCTCCTCCAGCAAGCAGCATCGAGTGTGTTCTCATTATTCCAGAAAGTCCATTATAGAATGTTTGGACTTGAAGCCATTTTGGAATCTCATGGTGTGGACATTTCCGGAGTAAATCTTTGTACTTTCCCAAGCTTCGTAGAGAGTTCTGAGTCTTGTGTGCACAAAGGATGTGATGTCATTCCTCAGCTTTCCGGTTTGGCTGGTGGAAAGTATTTTGCAAGAAATTTGGTGGCTAAAGTGTTCCATGTTGTGATAGAACCTGCTGGTAATGAATGTAGCCAAGCTTTAGCTCTGTCCTTCAAGGAGTATGGGAAAACACGCAGTCTCATTGCTTCTTCAGCTTCTCGGTTGTAATTGAAAGTGCCGCAAACTTCCAGGAAGTTGCTGATGTGGGCATTAGGATCTTCAGTTGCATTCCCCCCAAACTGAACTGACTGCTGAATCATTTGAATGCATGTTTTGATGTCTCCTGCATTTGCTGGTAATGGAGGAAGTACAATACATGAAATGAGTCTGTCTACCACCGGAATGGTTCTGTCTCGAATCGGAATTGGTGGTGCAACCTCCAAAGGTTCAGGTTCCATGTTGACTAAAGCTTCTTGGCCTTCTCGCCTTTCCATTCTCAACTGTCTAATAGTTCTTTCAATTTCCGGGTCAAGCGGTCGGAGTTCAAAGCTTCTGGTTCGTCTCATGAAGTTTCTGAGAACCTGAAACACAAGAAAACAATAACAATAAGTAAAAAGAAAAATTAGATACAAGTAACGAATCTAACCGGTAAACTAATAGTAAAGATAACTAAGTCCCCGGCAACGGAGCCAAAAACTTGACCGGCGTAAACACACACGTATAACGCAAGCGTACGTATCGTTCAAGTAGTATAAAAACTATCGATCCCACGAGGACTTAAAACCTTATTTATTAATTTTATGAGGTCAAATGATTACTAGTATCTAACAGGTTTTTTAATTGATTTGAAATGACGACGATTCTAAATTTAAAGACAAGTAAATAAAATTGTTCGAAAGTAGATTTTAAGAAAATTCAATATTAAAAACTATATAGGGTTGTGATTTATTCCAATATTATTTAAAGATGAAGTGATTATCTTATAGTTGGGTAAAATATTGATTTATTAACCTGGAACACTAATTTATGTAAAAGCCTATTCCGATGGTCAATTACAAATACCTAGTATAATCCAATTGAACCATATGTCTATGTCAACCAAATTACCTAGATTCATTAAGATTAAGTTCCAATTATGGCTACCCCCGCCCAACAGGTATATTCATATCATGTAAGGAAATCTATTAAAGGTTTATCTATCCTTAAGGAAGATCGTGGGCTATTGAGTCTAACGTTTTAAACCTAAAATCCCTATGTCTAGTTCATTTTAAGTTTACCTAATCAATTTAATTAATGGCCAGTTAATTAAAGAGCATTAAGATTAAGACTCAATAAATAAATCTTTATATTATTCAAACTATAATTTAACCCTTATAAACTGGTGATATTGGATTTCATCACAACCCTAGATAACTAACTTAGTTATGACACATAGCTAGGGCTAGTAAAAACTTAAAAGTAAAAGCCATAAAGTAACAATGCTGAAAAGTAATTGCAGTAAAGTAAAAGCTTAAAAGTAAAATAAAATAAAATGCTAAGGTAAAAGGAATTATTTCTACTACTACTTATTTAGATATCTCCCAGTAAAATAATATATAAACTTGTGATTATTACCAACCAGCCATATAGGCGGTAACCTGATTAAGTCAATTTAAGTCCAACCAGCCATAAAGGCGGAACCAAAATAACCAGCCATAAAGGCGGAACCAAAATAACAAAGGAATTTTATTACCAACCGACCAATCTGGCGGTATCCTGATTAAGTCAATTTTTAAATAGTAAATATATTATTTTTAAGGGAGATTAATCTAAATAGTAATAGTAAAAGAATTACCTTTCACCCTAGCATAGGGAAGTTTCATCCTAATGATTGAATAGTAAAAACTGTAAAAAGTAAGAAAGTAAATTACTATTATTACAAAACGTAATTAAAATTATTACAAAACTAAAAACTAAAAATTAAAACGAAACTTAGAGAGAGAAGAACTCCCTATTTACATCAAAGAAACGTGAGAGAATGGTACAATGAAATCTGAAATTTTGAACTCTATTTGTAGGCGCGGATAAGGGTCCAGCGTCGCGACGCCAGCTACAGTTCAGCGTCGCGACGCCAGCTACAGTGAATCGTGGCACAATGACGGCTTGACACGTGGCGAGGCGGCTAAGAGATCAGATCCTTATCCGATGACGTGGCACTGTTCATGACGTCATTGCTTACGTCACGCTGACGTGTGGAGGGCGATTGTCGGCACCGTTAGATTGCGACACTTGGCACCGGCGCACATTAGCATCTTCGTTGTGATAGCGACACGTGTCACGGCGCAAGATAGCATGATCGGCGCACGTTAGCAAGTCAAAACAATCAAATTCTGACACGTGGCAGACGGCGCACGTTAGCAGGTTCGGCGCATGCTGGGCGTCGCGACGCGAAAGGCTTCAGCGTCGCGACGCTGAAATGACGATTTTGCCCTTTTTGTCCAGTTTTTCCTGTTTTGCTCCAATTCTCCTCCAGAATGTCCTGAAACTTTATTTATCTACAAAATAACACAAAACACATCAAAATATTCACAAAACTCAAGTAACTATACAAAATATTAGGTTAAATGAGTGGGAAATAGTGATAGATTTACCACTCATCAGCCCTCTCGCCCAACATGTTATGGTTACCCCAAGGCACCACACGCCATGCGGGTCTTTAATGACTTCACTTCATACGTGTTATGGTTACTTAGGGGCGCCAAATACCACGTCAACTCTCTCACCCAACGTATTATTGTTACCCCATGATGCCAAACGCCATGCAGGTCTTCAATGACTTCACGGGTTTCCCTCGAAGGTACATATCATTGGGTTATGATGCTCCACCCCGAGGTTTTATAATAATACCAGTGATTGGCGTGTCGCGGGGGATTCATGCTTTTCCCATATACTTGTATCCATTCATGTATTCCAATCACGAGTATTTCACAAGAATATTAAACACGGCTTTCCCATCCAAATAATAAACAAGAAGAGTGAACAAGTTTTTATTTAAAAGGGAAAAGTCTTTTTCGTATTCGTGGGATCAACCAGCCCATCTTACAACTCTTTGAGAGTTATTCTTAAGAGAGGCTCTATTGAATATATCCCCTCAGCACCTCAGCATTCCAGGACTTCTTGATCCGGGTACCGTCCAGCTGCTCCAAGTGATAGGTACCCATCCTGATGATTGCCATCATCAGCGTTGGTCGGTTTTCATAACCACTTGGTCTATGTGGTCATTCAGATAGTCGTTCCTTACTAGGTCTTCCACCTGCTCCTGCAGGTCTCAACATCTTTTTGTGGTGTGTCCCTTCAGATTATGGTGCATACAATAATCCTTGTTGTCACTTTTATCAATGGGAAACTTCATTGGGTCAGGCTCAACCAACAGATTTTCTATCCTGGATTTCCCTAATTATCTGGGGCAGGGGTCTGTTCAGAGGGTGTACATTGTCCCTCCGGCGACATGGTTGACCTGGACAGACGACCTTCTCTCATGTACTTGATTATTTTGAGGTATCGGCCTGAACTCATTTTGCTTCGAGATTGGTCTCGTCGTGTCTCTACCCACATCCCGTTGATTTTCCGATCTGAGTATCTTGGTCCTCTGGGTGCCTCCTCCTCGGACAATCTTCTCTTCTTCCTCCACTAGCACAAACTTCATTGACTGCTCCAAAGCCGCTACATAATTTGGTATCTTATAGATCCTCAGGTGAGACCATAACCTCCCGACCTTAAGAGCCCATCTGAAACTTTCCAATGCCTCCGGGGATTCATACGCTTCGACCTCTAAAACTAGGTTGTGGTACCTATCGACAAAGCTTTTCAAAGACTCGTTGTCTCCTTGCTTCATCAACCTCAATGACCTCATCATCTTCCTCGGTACACATGCCTCTTTGAAATGCCACACAAATGATCTTCTCAACTACTCAAAGATGCTGAAACTTCCCGTGGTCAAGCTTCTGAACCACAGACTGGCTGACCCGCCCATGGTTAAAGGGAATACCTTACAGATGGCCTCTCTGCCCATTCCCTGAATCTCCATTAACAAAACGAATTTCTCAACATGAGACTTGGGGTATGTGCTGCCTTTGTAAACATCCATGGAGGGCATAGTGAATCTCCTTAGAAATCTCATCGCTAAAATTTCCTTCGTGAAAAGGGACGTCGTCCCCAAGTCTTGGTCACCCCTTGACCGGTCTTTCATACTTTCCTCCCACATCCACATCTCTTTCCAAAACCAACTCCTAATCTGGTTCTCAGAGTTGTCATGCTCACGTCCACGGGTTTCCCTGTACCTTCCACCCTGAGAATGATATCTTTTGTAATCGGGATCTTAATACCGTCCCATTGGCGTCGTTCCATGTCGCTCTCTGCGAAACATGGGATGTTGTGGAGGATTCCAAAGTTTGCCTGCCTTTTTCTTCTTCCCATAACTCTCCCGCCGGTATGGCTTCTGTAATAACTACGGATCTCATTCCATGGATATTCCTCTTCCCATTTTCACCATCTCCATCTACTCCAGCGATCTTTTTCCCTCTCGTTACTTCCCATCATCTCTGGATGGGGCATGCTTCTCCCTTCTCCCCCGCATTCTTTTCTAATTTTCCATTTTTTCCATCATAGCCTTTATGAAGGCCTGGGTTGCTTCCATTTCCTTCTATATGGTTGCTTTCATCTTCTCCATCCACTCTGTCATCGAAGCCTCTGAAGATCTATGGTTCCCATCTCCTGCCATTGTCTCAATGTGTTTGATGCTTTTAGTACTAGTCCCCACAGACTGTGTCAACTGTTGACGGTTGATTTTCATTCGAGGGGAAATCGGTAAACTCACTCCTCGAACAATCCTTCATCAACTGTGAATTTATTTGGTTTGTTGGGAACCAAATGCAAACTTAGCAAATGATGAGAAAACACATAGATAAAACAAAGGGTTTAACGTAGTTTGACGGAATGGGTCTAACCTACGTCCACGGGTACAAAGGAAAAAGAAGTTTTATAACGTGATCGGGTATGACCGACCTACCTATCTCTTGCTTACACGTCTGACCGACCTCTTACAAGCTCACTCTTACACTTAATTTTTTTGCTCTATTTTTACAAGTTATGTGTGAAAAAGAATAAATCCATCAAATGAGTTCTCAACGCCTCTTTATATAGTGCGTCTGAATCCACTGGTCCACCGCCTATGACATCGGTTCATGTCATCTGTCATCATTGCAGTAGCAACTCTCTTTATCTTCCCATAATTTGGCCAATCAGAACACTTCATTCTCTGTCTCTGCACCGACCTATGATGGCCTATGGCGGCTCTGCTTTGCCACTTACCTATCACTGCAACGGCCTATGGCGGCTCCTCTCTGCCACTTCTCTGTCATTCACCAGCCTACGGTGGCTGGCAGAGGCTACTTTCGATGAGAACCGTTGCTTTTCTCATACGAGAGCTCGGGATACTGCAAGTCATTTTCTTATCCTCATGATGGTGTGTCGAGGCTGACCTGACCATCTCGCGTTCAAGTGCTTTGTTGGATCTCATATCTTCTCATTAGGTCGGGTGTGATCTGCTGAGCCGATCCTTATTCTGACACGATGATCTGAATGTCGAGCTCGATGCCTAGGCTAACCTGACCTGACCACCTCAGACCTGATCCTCTTGGACCTAATCAACTTGGACTTGACCACCTCGGGTCAATCTTCCAATATATCCCCAAGTTATGCCTCGGGTCGCCTCTTCGCAATTCGAGCTGGGGTCATGATCTCTTATAGGCATCACCTCGGATTCGGGCCCCTCTGTCTGACTTCTCATACTCACAAAAACCTTGGGCTTTTACTTTGTCAAGTGTAAAACCTACTTTACCCTTCCTTGGAATTATGACTTCTTGGGGGACAAAAAACCACCATCAACACATTACAAAGGTACACATTAATAGCATATGTAACATAAGCTTAGCATTAATTAACCATTTCACACATTATATAATTTATTCATATTACACTCGACAGAAAAGCTCTTAAGAAAAAATTGCTAACAAAATGTCGGCGTTCCTTCAACAATTGAAATACCAACAATATTCATTAAATTAAAATGCAAGACAAACCCTCGTTATAAAACAAAAAATTCTCAAACACAAAATACTTTCATAAAAGAATTAAAATAAAAAAACACCCATTAATCTTTAATCACATCGTCAAGATCCAGACATCTCACTTAGTGACCATCATGGCAATAAAATACTCGTACCAGATCTTCCCATCCGACCCGACATCCACTTCCCGGATCCACTCATCAAACTCGGAAGGCTCCAGCTTCTCCCCAATAGAAATCAGAATATGTCGTAGATCCGCCACAGAGACGAAACTGGTGGAATCTTTATCTATAACTTTGAAGGCTTCACGCAACTGATGATCGAACGTTTCAGGTTTCATATGCTTAGCCATCAGGTCAAGGAACCGTGGGAAGTCAAACGGAGTGGTTAGGTTTTCCTCGGAAACTGTGGATTTGAGTTGGGCCTGGGTCGAGTTTCCCCCGAGTGACCTCATTAGGATCCCTAACTCAGATGGGGAGATCTTATCGTCGCCGTCCGTGTCAAATAATGTGAAGGCTTCTTTCATTAAGGAGACTTGGTCGTTGCTCAGATCCTTGCCCATTTTTCCCGTTTTCGGATTTTTTAAGTTCTCTGCGTTTTTATTCCGTGCGAGTTTCGAGGGAATGAGAGATGAAAATGATTTTGATTTTTGGAGTGGGGAATGATTTGAATTTTCCAGGTTTCTTTTATTTTAAACGTTGTCGTATTAAAGAAGGTGCGGAGTGACAAGCGGTGTTGTTTCAGATGTAAGTTTGTTTTTGAAAAAGAAAGTATTTACTTTCATTAAAAGTCTAACAAAAATTGAATGTCCGCGGGATACTCTCCTAGCCAATTTACTTAGTTATCACGGTGAATAGCTATATTTTCCAAAAGGTGAGCTACTACATTACACCCTCTAGGAACATGATTGACAAGTATCTGTTTGTAGTTCCTTAAAATCTCCAAAATTTCATCAATTATCCAAGCTATCTCTAATCGACTCTCATAGCTTCCTGAAACTAGGTTGGTCACAGTCAACGAGTCAGTCTCTAATATTAGTGGGAGAGCTTCATTGACCGTAATTTGCAATCCAAACAAAAGCGCTTCAGCTTCTAGCGCTGCCACATCCTGCACAAATTTGGCTTTCCGGATACCCACCATCATGACTCGAGCCTCCCCATTCCTAACAACCGTACCCAAACCAGCTGTATTCTGATGTCTTTGTGCTGAAGCATCCACATTGAGTTTAAACCACCCCGAAGAAGGTGGATTCCTTTGCGCGTCACCACCTATGTCCATGCATCTCCTCTGAATTAGAGGGACCATGCTCGCCCTCTGATAAGCCATCACCATGGCTTCAGCTTTCGCAGCCACTACCACATAATCGTCCAATTTACCTTGCATGACTTTGACATTTCTTGCTGCCCCAATTGCCCAACAAGCTGCCACAATTCTAGTCAAATTATCATTGTAGCCCTTTGCAGCTTCAAGTAATAAGCCCAAAACACCCATCGACTTTGCCTCGCTTATAGCGTTAGCAAGGCCAATTATCATTGATGTTTTGAGCAATGCGGGGCGAGACGCTACCTCTATTGCTTTTTAATTTTTAGGTGGTACGAGGAGCGTGATACGTCACTCTTGTTACCTTATCATTTTTTATTTTAAATACGGCACGAAGTGGGATGCCACAATTGTTTTTGTTTATTGTTTATGGCTCGAGGTCGGAAGATCTCCCCCAAGGACATTTTGTGTTATTATTGGCATGGGGAGGGTTGAATTCCCTTATGGCTATGGGTGTGAGAAAGATTGAGGTTGGACATTTTCCCTCAAGGCCTTGTTATGTACTTTTAGTGCGATGAGGGTTGCATTCCCTCGTGGCCAAGTATTGAAATAGGCACGGGGTCGGAAGATCTCCTCCATGGCATTTTTATGTATTATTTTCATGTTAAGGTCGCATTCCCTTATATCTAAGTGTGTGAAGGCTCGAAATCAGAAGATCTCTTATGAGGCCTTGTTATGTATTATTGGCATGAAGAGATTTGCATTCTCTCATGGCCAAGTGTAATAAGGCTCAGGGTCGGAATTTCTCCACCAAGGTTTTGTGGTGTTATTAATGGGGTGAGAAGGGGGCATTCCCTCGTGGCCTGCTTTTTCTTTTTTACAAATCTTTGCATATCATTCCCATATCGGGATTTGAGCAAGTTCGAGAGGCACAGTGGATGTGGTTACTAGAGTTAGCTCGGGGTCAACATCTTCAGTCTGGGGAGGCATATTGGAAGAGGTGACCAAGTTATGAATCAATGATAGATGTGCCAGCTCAGGGTTGTGAACCCGATGCATATTTTCAAAAGAACACTAAAGCATTAAAGCTTATCGTTGTGATACCCGCTTCGAGGAGGTGGGGTCTTGAGATTTGGGAACAACTTGATAAAGTTGACCATCAGTATGAAGGAGGAAACCAACATATTTTTATAAAGTTCTCAGTATGACCTCGCAAACTTATTGGTACCGAGAAATATGAAACATATGTTGATGGTGGTTTTTCGGGAGACCCTTACCCCAAGGAGGGTCAAGACTTGAAAATGGGTAAAAAAAGATATCACACTTAGTCAATATACCGATGGCTAACTTCAAAGGCCCAAGGGCCTAAAGTGAAATGGAGATTAAAAGAATGACCTGACCACGATTACCGAGTACTCCCAGGAGCGGAGTATGTAGAAGACAATGTAAGCAACAGTACTGACCCGACCACATAGAAGATGAGTTTTTAGTCTTTACTGAGATATCATACGGCCTGACCCGATGAGGTCACTTTGTATGGCCCTGACCCAGTCGAGGTGTTAAAGGATGAACTTTGAGAAGTATCTGTTGGAGTTGGTGCATGGAGCGCCAATACGAATAATATATTTTACATTATATTTTATTATTTATTAATAAAATAACTACATTTTCATTTCAACCGTATTAGTGATAATTATTATGCCATAATGCATATAAGTTTTATATATAAATATACTGAGAATAATATCGACCTTAGAATAGTCATGTAGTAATATTGGACACTAGGTGGTCCGATATTGGGATAGTATTACTATTATAAACTATTCTTAAAACAAATATTCATAATCGTTGGTTTCGGAATACTTTCGAATTCTTATAACCTAGAAGACTAGCACATTTCGTATATTGGAATTGGAATTCCAATGGTCTAACTCGATGTACCATGAGCTAGGGGTGTTTGTGGTGCGGTTCGGGTCGGTTTTTTCATTTTTCACTTCAAACCGCACGGGTTGGCGATTTGGGAAATTAGAAACCAAAACCGCAAATTTGATAAGGAAATCCGCGGTGAATCTGGTTGGCGGTTTAGCGGTTTGGGCGGTTTGGGTCGGCGGTTTGGATTATAAATTTTTTTAAGGAAATTTTATGTGTTTTCACATAATAATTGAAGAAAAAAAATACCTAATTTTCATTTATACATTGCATATTGTCATATGATCATTAAATATCTTAAATTTCATGGTTAAAAAGAAGAAAAATATAAAATAATATCTAACTAGAACGCGGGTCGGCGGTTTAGGCGGTTCGGGTCGCGATTTGAGTCAAAATTTACGATTTTAGGCGGTTCGGGTCGCGGTTGGGTCAAAACCGCACACCGAACTGAAATTTGCGGTTCGGTTCCGATTGACCCGAAATTATTTTTAAATTTTTTTCAAACCGCGCGGTACGGTTCGGGTTGGTGCGGTTCGAGTCGGGTTGCGGTTTGACCCTAAACCGTGACCACCCTTACCATGAGCAAGGGAAGCTTGTATAGACATGTGGATATTCGTTGGAGCGAATACTGAGTGACTCACATTTGATTCCTAATAGTTGGATGTACACACCACCGTCAATAGAAATCTCCTAGAGTCGAGTAGCATATGCAATCCTTTGACTATATGATAGCATTGATTTTGTGTGTGATCCTCCACACTTTGATGCTATATATGTCAGAGATCTTTCATGGTCTGACCGCTAGATGTTCGTTGGGTGTGGACCGATGCACTCGTTAATCAAGTGCGTATCAAGATAGGATCAGTCGACCTGTATGTATATCATAAGGGGTTTTGGTATCCATATGAGTAAATCACGATTCTTAAGACTTTGGCCAAAGACGGTCACCTAAGGTTGATCGCATATATTAGAAATGATGTTCTAATTAGTTGTAAAGAATCGTGGATATGTCCCTTGAAAACTTGATGGTGTAATATATATTTCTTAAGCATATCTCGAATAGTCTAGGATGGATGGATTGTTAAACATATGTGATGACCACGACTTGTATAGTTCAGAAAGATCCTTCGTGTTCTTCACGAATTCGTAGGTGGCCGAATTGCGTACATATAAGTTAGGCTTATGAAGAACATGTCTGGACTTAGAGAGTCTCATAATATGAAGTGTACTCGTTGAGCACTTGGGTAACCGATAATAAATCATATTTGATATTATAATTATCAATTAAATAATTAAGTGTTATTGGATAACATTAATTATTTACTTCGACCCAATTGGATTAATTGGATTAATCCAAAATCACACAAGGGCTTTGTTGTAATTTCATTAATATCTCTACCATTGGAGAATATTTTGGTAATTACAAAATATGTAATAATAGGTGTATTTGGCTTGATTTAATTGGATTAAATCAAAGTGATAGACAATGAACTAATCAATTGGTTAAAATTTGTTTAGATTTAATTGGATTGAATCAAATTGGTAAACAAAGGTAATTAGTCACACCTAATTATGCATATTTGGACAAATTGGATTAAGCCCACTTAAAAGTTGATTTATAAAAGGCAAGCTTGATCAAGTTTTTAAGCAAGCAATCATTAACGCAAAACATAAGAATAATTAGCCTAAAGAAGTGTTTAGAGAAGCTTTGGAAGTTCTCTACATTTTTCAACAAGGAGGAGAAGATTAGATCTTTGGTTCAAGCTTACTAGGTAAGTTTGATCTTATTTAATAAGTTATGTTTTTGAATTTGATACATAATAATATAACTTGAAGTTGAAATTAGACTAATAAATTTGTGTATGGATGCTTTGAAAGCATAAACACATTATGCTTGTAATTGGGCCAATATGTTCATATTTGACATGGAATATAAATTAGAGTTTGGAACTGTAGATGATAGATTGGAGCTATGGCTACCATTCTAGAATCACTTGACTACCTTTAAGTGACCTAAAATTATTCAAGGGTTACTTTTTTGTGGGATTCTTATTTGGTTTGTATTTTAGATTTAAAATTTACGCATGTGCGTATTTTGAATAAATTTATATTTGTATAAAAATATTTGATATTTTGAAAAATATGATTTTGTTCTATAACATGTTGATGTTAAAAATTAATTTTAGGTGTTTGGAAGTGTTTATGGAAGATTGAAAGTAAATTAGTAAATACCCAATTTGCATCAGCTATCTATTTCCAGAGAGCTGATGTTTTAACAAGAAACAACTAAAAAATTGAGATGTACGCTACAATGGCGCTAGTGCGCGCGTGTGCTACACGAGCATCGAATCTTGATTTTGTCTGTTTTTGAGTTTTAGGACTCCGATTTAGCCCCGACTTTTTTTTATGCACTCGTAATAGAATATAATATTTCATTAAATTATTTAAAAATATATCCATGTTTTATATCTACAGGTTAGATCCACTTCCGCTGTGCGGGGCACCAATCCTGTTGGGGTTTTAGGGGCAATTTCGGGTAAACGCAGCGGAACGCGAAAAATCAAAATTTCCCAATTTCAATAATTTTCTTGGGTAATTAAAATAAACTAATTTATTTTAATTACTCAATACTTAAATACTGATATTTTTACCCAAAAATCAGATTTTTCAATAATTACCGTTTAGCCCTTAAACTTTGTATTTTTTTTATCATTTTAGTCATAAATTGTCTAAAAATAATTTTAATTGATTCTAAATCAATCCCAAAATGATTTATACATGTCTTATACATGAAAATACAAATTTGCAACAAAAATCCTCAATTTTTGGAAATTGCCGAGAGCACCCCACGTTTTCCAAGATTTGCAATTTGGTCATTTTTAGTTCAAAACATGTCAAGATCAAATCTAATCAACCCCAAGTTTAACATACATCATATATACATCAAATTACATCACATATATGAAAAACCCCAAATTTGGATATGGTTATGAACTCTAATTTTATAATTTCCACAAATTGATAAATTAACACCAAATTAATTAAATTCAACACTTTAATTCAATTCTTACCACACCAAACAAGTCTCACCACCATGAATAAACTCAAGAACAATTCTAGGTTATTTATGAGTTTCTAAGCAACTCTAGAATGGCAATAAAATTATCAAATAATGAAAAGAATACTTAATTACTCCTAATAAGCATTTTTAAAGTTCATACATGCTAACATCTTTCTATCAAGTTCACAACCATCAAATAACATGCACAAAAGAGTAGAGAAAGATCTAAGCTACTCATATTAAAGCCTAGAGTCATAGAAATATTTTTAATGCTAAAGAAAATAAGAAAAACTTACAAATTCTCAAAGATTTTCAAGCTTTTCCTTTGCCTTCTTTCCTTTTTCCTTTCAAACTCTCTTTGTATTTGATTTAGGTTTCTTGAAATTATGAAACAAAAAATGAAAGCAATACTTATATATTTTTCCCAAGTTGACCGAAAAAATGGAGAATAATAATAGCCAAGTATTTTAATTTTTGTTTCAAAAAAATGGAAAATAATTTAATAAAATTTGTGGTATTAATTCATTAAACAATTTAATGTATACCATATTTGTACCAATTAAATAAATCCATTTATACCAATCAAAATTGGCCAATTAATCCAATTAAAAAATGTCATTTGTTTACTTTAATTAAAGTAACAAGATATTTGTAAATTAATTAATTTAATCATTTAACTATTAAACAATTAAATAATTAAATACAAACATCTAAAATATATGTATTATATTTACATTTGTTGGCGGTATTTTCAGGCCATCTGATATTTTAGCAATACGGCAGGGGTAAAAAGGTAATTCCCTTCTTGGTCAAGATCATTAATGCCGACCCGACCACTAAAAGCCAACAGTAAGGGGCCGAGCACTTTATGATCGGTAACCGACCACTCCAGACCGGATGGTCGGGCATTATCAGATCGATAGCCGCATTCTCAGTTCAAAAGACTATTGTGACTGACCTCATGAAGACCGAGAATATGGCGAGATATGCTCCAGAAGATAAGACATCCTATTTTTACGGATAAGAAGATAAGTTATCCTACTTTCATGAGAAAAAATTGATAAGTCAGTGTCCTAATAGGATAAGGGAAGTGAAGGTAATTTCGACTAAGAATTCTTATGGGAAAAGGAAAACTGTTTCTTTGCTATTATAAATAGGAGGGGAAAGCGTGCTTGTAAGAGAGAGTTGAGAAGAGAACAAGAGAGAATTAGACTTGTAAACACAAAACAGATCAGAGAAACATATTTCGGTAATAAAACATCGTCTGTTCTGTGCCCGTGGATGTAGGTTGGATCTGATCCACCGAACCACGTTAAATCTCTTTGTTGATTGGTGAATTTACTTATCTTTTGCCAAATTTACTTTTGGTTTCCCATAAACAAAACAAATTCACAGTTGGAGAAGGATTGTCTCGGGAGTAAAAAAAAAAAACATCTTATTGCCCCTGAGACCAAAATCAGCCGTCAACAACATTAAATAATCAAAATACATATATTAATTATAAATGTCAATTATCACAATTTAACATTTAACAAATGGCTGAAAGATCTCAAACGCATGTCTTTTTCGTTTAACTGTTAAACGACTTATAAATAATTACTTTCTCTTGTGGACGTAGGTTTGAGTCATTTTTTACCGAACCACGTAAATCCTTACCTCTGTAATTTATCTATCTTTTGTCAAATTTGTGCGATTCTCTATTAACCAAACAAATTTAATGCTCGAGCGAAGTTTATTTGAGGGGAAATTTCATGTTCCGCCCTTCTGATAAAAAACAGTTGACAACAAATATTCTTCAAAGAAAATCGATTGCTGTTGACAACTTTGAACTAAATTTGAAATTGGATTGTCAAGACGGTACCGTGCTGCTCCAGCACCAGAATTAAAAATTATTTTATTAATGCATAAAACCCAACTGGCAAGGATAATGGCCGCCGAGTTCTCTCGGTACATTTGTTGAAAATGGCATGCGTGCGTGAGCGTGACACTTTCATATATCCACGTCAGCATGAGACTTGGTCTGTATCCGTAGTTGACGTGCATGAATTAACTCACCAATGAGCGTGTTTCGATATTTGTTGACGTCCAAACGTAAGGCGACTGGAAACAATTTTGAATAATATTAGCTATTCTCTTCTTTCCGTACTTGGCTTGCAACGTAAGATCATACGGATGCCACGACCGAACAAATATTCTTCTTCATCTCTTCGTTGCCCAAGGTTGTTTAAAAAAATAATTTGTAGACTCATATTTTTATGACAATGTGAACCTAATGCCAACGTTCATAAATGCTTGAAGAAAATTGGCCAAAAGATGTTATCTATAGGGATTTCAATCAGAATATCTCGTTTCGATCGAGTCTTATCTCATCCTGTCTCGATCGAATCTCATCCTGTCCCGTCTCGATTATTATTCTGGATGATAAAATCATCACAAATTCCGATCAAAATTTTTTATCATGGATGACATATCATTTCGAATCCCAACAAAAATTGTATTGCTCCTAATTCTCCTTTCTCCATTTCAAAAATGGGAAAAGAATCTAAACCCAAATCAGGATTTGATTGCTAAAGAAATAATTAAGCCCGTTGATAACAACATTAATATTTTCCTTATTGTAAGTTCCAGTAAATTTCATAATACAAGCTGGGATTTATTTAAATGGAATTTAATACAAATGCAGCCAAGCGTATAATTTTAAAAAGGGTTCGAAAGGTCTCAGAAAACAAATCTCTTACATGAAACACAAATCTTGAAATCCATAATAAGCAAGCAGGGAACATATACATGAACATGAATAAGTTTAAGAGGGTTTCCAGAATTATTAGGTATCGTGAACATATTCGAATAATTATACTTGAAGGGGTGACACTCTACTTGCGTTTGAAAACATTTAATATTGGTATAACTAAACTTGGAATCGAACAAAATCACGTAATATAACTTACTAATTGTAAACATGTAGCATATCAAACATGTAATTTAAAACCTAGAAAACATATAATAACTGATGTAATTTTGAAATACAACATGAACTTGGAGGCCTATCATGGAAATATGGTAATTCAGAAACATGCTTCCGTCACCTCTAAATTTGATATTCATCAAAAACATAAATTTATTTTGCAAATTATTTAAAGTCGAAAAACATGAAAATAATAACATCCACTCAGAGAGTTGATGTCAATCCTACTGCTTATACTGTCGCATGGAACTAGATGGGACTTCCTGTGCGGGATCTATATATAAACATACGATCGAAATGCGGTTAGAATAATATTTATGATTCTAAACATTAGAGTGAATGATGCATGTATTCATGTAGACAATGAAGCTTATGAAGTTATCTAATATCCTAGGATGGGATTGAGAATAAATAGAAACAGCATATGAGTTTGGCCTTCTGTTGTGACACAAGGTGGCGTACGTCGTGACATGAACACAACGTGAATCAAGTCAAAGAGCTCTATTTTGGGTCGCATCGCAATACCAACTTCTACGCACGCGATGCAAGCTCGATAGCATGGCCATTTCCTCACACACCAATGCCAACTCTTTTGAAAAATCCAACACTTCCACAAATATCATATTCAACACATGCATTTACCAATTCTTTATCATGTTCCATTCCCATCAAAATACTCAAGGAGATTTCATGGCATCAATAACCCAAACCCTAGATTTTAACCCATGTTAAACCTTGCACAATTTCTGACAATATTCATCATCCTAAACATGATCCAGCTGAAATTAACACTATAATGCAAAGATAATCATGCTTGGATCTTCCATGAGTTCAAATGATAGGCTTATAGATTCATGCAAAAATACAAGATAATTGCTAGGGTATGGATATGGGAACTTACTAAGCAATGAATGAAACTTGAAATGGCAAACAAATCTACTCCCCCTTTAGAAATTATGGTTGTCAAGTATAATAGAAAGATGAAGAATAGTCCTTCTAACTTTTGGTTTGAAATGCACGAAAATGAGGTAAAAGAAAATGACATGAGTATAATTTATACACACCACGATATTTTAGACATTTCCAAACTAAAATAATGGTATTTATAAAGAGTATGAGATAAAAGTCTTGGTCATTCTCGTCACCTTATCTTGGGCCAACTTTAAGGCTCAAATTTATCTTAGTTTCACGAGATATTATGGAAAATAATTAACAAGAAAGTTGTATCATTGTGTCTAGACTTTTTAACGCCACCGAAATAACTGAAAACAAATATCTATAGCTCAAGATATATCAAAATACCGAAGGTTGTTGATAGAAGTTGTTATGTAAAAATGGTACTACTGGAAAATAATTCAGAGCATCTGAAAAGAATTTCAAGGACATCAAACCCACTAATACTTAATTTACATGCATGATAACATTTCGTGCATGAGAAAATGACCATGATAGACACGTCATAATAATCGTGGTGTTACAATTCATATCCTATAAATACTGGAATGTGATACAAATTTTAGGACTCTAACCAATAGTTCGTGTCGATTGTCTCCAATATCACATTTGGTTTTGGGTGATCATTTTCATCAATTTAGGTTTTGTTTGGTGTTGCGATTAAAAAAAATACAGTGAATAAATAATGGTTTATAAACAGTATTTTGTAATTTTGATGCATTTTTATAATATTTTATCATGGCTAAAAGTAAAAATTTTAACTTTTGCATAATACAGTTTTTGAATGAAATCAAAATTAGTAATCGTAATTTATTTTATTTTTATCATTAATCAAACACTTAAAAATTATGTTTTCATCAAACCACAATACCAAACAGATCCTTAAAAACGTGTCACCGTAAAACCTTTTAAAAATCCAGTTTTAGAATATATATATATATATATATATATATATATATATATATATATATATATATATATATATATAAGTTAAATATTTTAAAACCTCCTCATCGCATCATGTGGCGGTTTTATATTAAAGTGATATTATAAAATTAATAAATCTATTAAATAAAAACCATATTACAATAAAAATACATATTATATTTTTATAAGAAATCTACTATAACAATAAAACATATTAGACTATCTTATTAAAATAAAAAAATACTATTAAATTATATAGTTAACCTAATCTCTACAATTAATTTTTTATTATTAAATTATAAAATTAAAATATCTCTATAATTATTTTTTATAGTTAAATTATAAAATTACAATAATAAATTATAAACATAAAAAACCTATTACAATTTTATATATATATATATACACTAAATATTTTTAAGTCTCATTATCGCACCATGTAGAGGAAGACTATTAAATTCTTTTAAATAAGAAACTTATTATAATAAGAATAAATCAAATTATAAAATTACAATATCTCTAAAATTAGCTTTATGATTAAAAATTAAAATTAGAAACTGATAATAAAGTAAGAACATAATCTCCTATTAATATAATAAACCTATTAATTTAATATGTGTCACTTAATATCTACAATAACTTTTTACTATTGAATTATAACATTAAAATATCTCTAAAATTAAATTTTTTATTTTAAAATTATAAAATTAAAATAAGAAATTTATTGCAATATAAAAATAGAATATCATATTTATTATTAAATTATAATATTAAAATATCTTTATTTTTATTATTAAATTATATAATTAAAATAAGAAACATATTACAATATAAAAATATTATCTCTAATTAACTAAGAAACCTATTAATTAATTAATTAATAAGAAGTCTATTACAATATAAAAATAAAACCTAATATTTATTATTAAATTATAAAATTAAAATATCTATGTAATTTTTTATTATTAATTATAAAATTAAAATAAAAAATATATTACAATATAAAAACCTAATCTCCTATTAAAATAAGAAATATATTAAACTAATTAATTAATAATATAATTTCTTATTATTAAATTATAAAATTAAAATATCTCTAAAATTAATTTTTTATTATTAATTATAAAATTAAAATATCTCTGTAATTTTTTATTATTAATTATAAAATTAAAATAAGAAATATATTACAATATAAAAACCTAATCTCCTATTAAAATAAGAAATATATTAAACTAATTAATTAATAATATAATTTCTTATTATTAAATTATAAAAATAAGTCGCATTAAAATTAAAAAAAAAAACTTATGTGGTACATAATATGTATAATTAATTTTTTTATTATCTATTATAATAAAAAAATATATTGTAATCTCATGTTAAAATAAAAACCATACGTGACACCTAATTTCTATAATTAATTTTTATTAGTAACTTATAAATAAAAATAAAAAATCTATTACAATATTAAACTTAATTTCCCGATAAAATAAGAGACATAAATAGCAGTCGTCCACAAAAACTAGCCAATTTTTTAGGTTTTGGATATATTATTATTTGTTATTTTATTTTGAATTATTTCTATAAGTTTTTTCTTGATTTTTTTTATTATTTATTGTACTTCAAGATGCAAACTTTGATTATTAGCTCTTGCACAATGACGGTCAAGATTTCAACTTCAATAAAAATATTTAAGCTTAAATTGAATAAATTACATTAAATTTCATTGGAATTCATCGCGAAAAAGATTAAATATTTTCAAAGTTATTTATAATTAGGAATGTGTTTTCAAATGAGAGAGTAAGACTGGAAATAAACTATAATGTGAATTAGAAACACTATTTGAGAATTGATAGACAAACAAAAGAGACATAAATACTAAGGGTAAGTAAATTAATTGTCTCATTTAGAATAAAAACTAACTAGATCCGAATCATTTACAAGATTAATACCTAAAATATTATTAAATTTTTTATTGTGATATGAAATTATAGTCAAATATATGCTCAACCCGCATAAAGTGCGGGCCCTAAGTACAATGAGCCTGAAAGACCTTTTTTTTTTTTTTTGCTTTCGACTCGACTTCTACAGTCTTTAGCTCGACTTATTCTGATGCCACAAGAATGTCCTAGTCACCAAATATCAAGATGCTCATGTTGGCGATGTTTATGTTATTGATGCTCCAGATGCTCAAATTATCGAGGAATAATCTTTTTTTTTTTTTTCTGTACTTAGTGTTTCTCTTAATTATTTTGATTTTAACTAAGTAGTTAAGGACATGTAAATAAACTTAACTGTTGAATGAATAGAAGATTTCATTTTGAGCTTTTCTATCTTCCTTATGTGTGATCTTGTGACTTGTGATAGTCTATTTGCAAAATAAAATTTTTTTTTTAAATTTGACAAATGTCTAAGTAAAGCTAATTATGAGGTAGCTTCTATGTCCCACAGTTAGAGAGTAGTCATTCATCGAGTGGCTGGCCTTTGACTCATTGTTAGGTGGGCTACATGCAGTATCACGTGAGACGCATCGTGTTCTAGTTATTTTGGTTTGGGCTGATGGTGGAACCCTCGATACTGAGAATTTGTTACTATATGCCTCATCTACCTTTGGAGACTAGTGTTGGTACTCCGTATTGCGAGGTTTCTTCTTATAATACCTGCAATCGTTCTTGCAGAGCAGCCAGATGGGTAGGCTTGATGTCTGAGGTGTTCTCGCTCTCGGAACCCATCGATGGTTCTGATCGAAGACTGACAAGCAACTTTGTTTGCCATGAATCGTCGAGGCCCCACGGTGGGCGTCAAATTATAGATGCTGAATTTCATTTTCGGCCTACAATCGAGAATTTATATAATGGGGCACCAACGGTCCTACAAAACAAAGGCAAAGTGAATGTGAAGTAATTACTCATCGGTGTGGTGGATACCAAAGGCACACTGACGCTAATGTCAGCGACGATGATGAGCGAAAAGAAAAGAAAATAGCAAGGCAAAAAGTTATCTTGATCTTCATAAATTATTGTAAGGGCGATAGGCTGATGTTTATGGAGTTATATATGCTTTGAGAACTCGAGTGTTAGAACCAGAGCTTCAATTGTTGAATATTGAATGAATCAATCCATTGAACCCCCTCTCATTTATAGGTTATGTTATAACCCTTTTAGTCAGTTTAGGAATCTTTGGAAATGTCATATTTCAATCCCATTTAGGAAATGGTAGTAGAGTGTGGATTGAATTAGGAGTTTCTAGATATATGGGATTAAGAGTAATTCATATTATACCGGGATTATACCATCGTATTTATAGGTAATTTGTCTCGATCCAAATACTTAGTTTATTTATTAAGAATGAACTAGTAATGAGTAGACATGCAGACAATGTCTATAGAGACAATACATAATACGGGGTAACGTTGATTAAGACATTGCTCATATATTATCGGTTGAGACATTAAGTAGCATGATTAAGGTTTACTGGAAACCTTTTGAGTCGTGTGGGCTCCTAGAAGCCTCCAAGCTGTATGGGCCTCTTCCTATGGGGTATATGGGCTCATGAGCTCTATGTGTAGGCTCAAGACTGTTGATAGTTTTGCGTTGGTGCATATTAACCCAATAGACTTGATATCATATGGGATAAATATTGACAGGAACGTCCATGTCGAATGAGACTCTAACAGTTGGATCTCATGTTGGTTGGGCCTTGTTGGCAGCCCATGATGCCACTAGAGGCAGATGAAAGCCATAAGACATGATCTTATATGAGTTTCTCGTGTGGGCCCATGTTTCACCTGAGGCACAATGACTTTTGGGTCCTTAGCCTAAACTTGGCCCTTATATTTTGTCGCCTACTCTGTAAGTCAATGAGTCATTGGCTTGGAAAATAATTGATAAGGGTGGTTTATACCCACTTATTCCTGCATTCTTAGCTTACTATTTTGTTAGTTTCCGTATTATTTAATGTATTTTGTAGTTCTTTTATGTTTTATTTGTAGGAAACATTAATATATGGATCTTGAGGCATTTATACATGTTTTGGGACCATACAGATGCATCGAAAGCACGCGGGAAGAGCAGAAATGAGGAAAACACACAATTATATCCACTACCACGCGTCGCGACGCGCCCGCCTTTGAATTCTACCATACAAAATCCAGAGATTTGGGCGCCGCGGCGCCCCGCTGCGACCCGGAACATTGATGTTAGGGTTTTTTTATGTACAAGGACCCTAAGGCTCTATTATAAATACATTAGTTCGTCCAAAAACTCAAAGGAAAGACTAATACACATCACAAAACACAAAAATATATATTTTAGAGAGATCCAAGAAGAAAGATTGAAGAGGGACAAGAGGAGACAAAGACGGTGACGTTCGAAGACGAAGAGATTCAATTCGGGTTTAATCTTCTAATTTCTATCTTTAAACTCTGATGATTTCTATTAGATTTATGACCATGTTTTCATTGTTATTAGCTTTCGTCATGAACTAAATCTATAATTCTAGAGGATGATGTAGCCGATGTTTGACCTATGTATTGATTGCTAATTTGAGTTTATCGAAATTAAAATTCAGTTTTATATATTCTCTTGTGTTTAATGCTTCTTGATTGTTGCCCACAATTGAAGATGATGAATGTTTAGAATCTATCTCTCGGGAGAGATGGATTTTGAATATGATCTAGAGAATATAACTTAGGAGTTTTATAGAATTAG
>SKCR01007117.1:0-38150 GCA_019454045.1 Zanthoxylum bungeanum
GTTTTGAGCATATAAAGACGCAATCAGGCCAATCCAGGTGATGGTCACTGGATTGAAGAAAATAACATCCTTGAGTATCTTGGATGAACTAAGGATGCTTTCTTAATTTATGCAAAAAGAGAACTTGAGGTAACTGGGTTCACCGCTGCAAGTTTCCAAACCGATAAAGACGACTGTAAGTCGCAATAGGGTATATATTTAGTTTGAATAACGAAATAGTGAGCTGTGAATCTTCCAAGCAAGATATTGTTGCCGATTAAACAATAAAAGCGGAATATTGCTGCAGCTGAGGTAGCATAAGAAGCATTTTGGATCTATAAAATTCCTAATGGATAGGAAGGAGTAGTTATGTTAGGAGCTGAGCTAGGCTACAAATTGCTAAAGAACGCGGTCTCATCAACGATCCAAGTATGTACTTCGACTAATTCATCTGATTCGTGAGATCATACATCATCGCGATGTGACGATCGAATAAATCACTTCAGATGATAACCTTGCAGATCCGCTGATGAAAGCTATTTCTCAGCAGAATTTTGAGCGACCCGTACATAGTTCAGGTGTTAGACACTTGAGTGATTGGCTATATGCCAAGTGGGAGATTGTTGGACAATTATGACCCATAGCATCACTATTTGTACAGAACATAGTGTTGTTGTACAAATTAACTATGTGACAAAGGAAATTGCTCTTTTATCATTTGTAATTGGATTACCTGGATATATAAATGATAAAAGTCCATATGATTAGTACCAGATTAATAAGATATGAGACAATATTAATCCACGTAAGGTTTAATCATTAAATATCCATAGTCGTAGTATTATCGAGACTATACATTGATAATGCGGAATAGGCTAGTATTACACTTGTGTGTGTTATGGAAGTGTAACGTCATAGTTCTCATATATTTGGGCATTGGATACTCATGCAAGTGTAATAGGAGGTTCTGTTTACCGATGGTATGGAAACAGCTTCGCTCTGGATAGACCCCTCGGAGTTCCATCGGTAGTATGACTATGTGTCTATGGGAATCCGAATCAGGGTAGATGTATATGGTCTTAACCTGAGACTTGCATCGCTAATACTTGGGACAATCAGTATACTTTGGTTTTGGTCGTCCGGGGCTTTAACAGGTTCTGTGTACGCCTCTTCTGGGTATACTGAGAATCGTAGTGTATTGGGTGTGATGTCAAGATGGAAGTATCACTTCATTCATATGGAGATGATGATCACGCAGGGATACAGAACTGGTACTCTATAGTGCTACAGCCATCGAGAAAGTATGACTAGGACATGACTTTCCGATCATAAAGAGACTAGTTGCTGGTGATCCGATAGATGCTTCGTACGGGGCAGACACAACTCCAGCCCTAGGCCTAGCATGTGACATCCGATACTGGATCGTAATACGCAATACTATGTATACTACGCCTGTCAAAGATCTTGTATTCCTTAAAATAATATTTCTGGAGAATTGGGTAGGCACGATGCTTTGCTAGAAGCCAACCATGTCTTGTAAATCGATAAGAACGTGGTACCGGGTACGCACGTGTTCGGATAGTCTGATGATCGTATTTACTGCCAACATATCCAGAGATCTCTTGGGTCGCCTCCCAAAGATTCACCGATGACAATTGACTCGAACAGAATTAATCTAGGATTAATTATGAGAGAGAAAATTAATCTGGGATTAATTACGGCAAGATTTAATATGGGATTAATTGCGTCATGAATTAATCCCAGATTAATTCATGAAGAAGAGAGAACGCTATTAATTTGGAATTAATCCGTAAAATAAATTTAATAGTTAAATTGGATCTTTCTATTTAATTTATTTAATTGGGCTAAAATAATATATTGGATATGTTAATTGAAATTGGATTTCAATGCAGAATTAAAATTGGATTTTAATTCGTGCGAATGAATTAATTTAGAATTAATTCGTAAGCGACTTTCGTAATAATTTTGCTATGCATTATTATTTAATTAAATTGGATTTAATTATGTCCGCAACAGAATAATTTGTTTATTCAGAATTAAACGAACTCGGGCCCGAGCGAAGTTGCGTGTTGAGTTAGCCGACTTAATTTCGAATTTAAAAGTTGTGGGGCCAACTTCACTTACATCAACATGATAGACATGTGATGGAAGTGGTTAGGCTTGAGTGAAAGCTTGGCTTAACTTGTAAATTACTCAACCACTTTTGATTTTGAAAATGCATATACCAACTTTGGAAGTTGACTTTTGATTATTGTTTTTAGAAAGCAAAATATCAAAACACAAAATCTCTCTCTCATCTCCCTCTACTGCCGTGAGTTCTTATTTCTTTCTTGAAGTTTTTATTGCAAAATTCATGGTTGCTAGCATATTTTGGAGTTGATCAAGGTGATATGGAGACTCACCCAAGTGTTGGAAACACTCAAGGAAAGCTTGGAGCTTCTTAACATCCTTGGAAATTTTTCGAAATCTCCTCAACCAATCAATGTGAGTATTCCGCAACTCTCTTGTTTTATTCACACAGTAATCATGCTTAGAGATCTCGTGACATGTCTAGGACACTAACACTAACCAAATCAACAACTTGAATAACAAATCTAAAACTACCCAAACACCCATTTCATCAATACAAAACTACCCGAACTCCATTATTTCAAGTCACTAAATCACCACAATCTCCCAACAATCAATTGCAAATTGTTTAAAAATTTGGGTTTTGAGTTTTACCTTTTCCATGCTTGATTCCTTCGCTTGATTCCTTCACCCTCCAAGCCTCCAATGGTTGCCATGATTATCTTGGCTTCATCCTCATTCTTTCTCTCTTTCTTTCATTCTTATTCTTCTTCTTCTTCTCCTCTCGGCATTGCCCTTCTTTCTTATTTCCTTTTTCATTTTTCATTTTTGGAAAATGGTGAATAGTAGCCCCTTATACAGTGGACCCAAATGATATTAAGAAAGTTGTAGAAGAATGTAGAAAAATGAAGAAAGTTCGGTACTTTTCCATTTTGACCCCGAAATTACTATTCATCCGAAATTTTGACTTACGTTTTTGATCAACTTCTGCTCCGAATTTGGGAAAATGTTCAACGCGGAAGTTGTAGGTCTTGATCTCAAATTTCTTAAGATATAAAATTCATAAAAATCGGAGTTAATACGGAAATGTTATGCCCCAAATACCACGGGCTATCCAAAGGAAACTGTACAGTCTCGTCCCGGGATTTCGAGGTATTTACCGATTATCCCCAAGGTCATTCCTCGAGTATATTTAGGTCTCAACATGATTTATTTTATGTGTCTTCGTCCCGTACGTAGCAGTACAATTGTATACAGTAGTAAAATCTACCGGTCATTACAAATTCTCCCCCCTAAATAGGATTCGTCCTCGAATCCTTTCTAAACTCGGGGCCTCGCCACATACCCACGGGTTCACGGTCTCGCTTCAAACTATCAGCCTTACTGACTTTATACTCAAAATCATCTCGCCATACTTGTTAGAATTCTTACTTTTTAAAAACTAACTCACGTTCATCTCAATCTTTCCGTTATCTTGGCTTCTGTTTTCTGCTCGATACTTTTAATTGTAGATCGAGAGGGAACTCATTGTTCTGTTTTAAAACTTCCTGCTCAATACTTCACGCTATGGTCATGTCTCAATTTATAGTGTATCAAGGAATCTCATTTTCTAGACTTTTCATTATACTCGACTTACTTAAGCTCATTTCCCACTTGAGCTATTTACTCCGAAGAATACAAGGTTCATAGTTTAGATCTATATCTTCCAGCTTTTGATTATTTAGACTTGTTATTATCATCTGAAAGGAGATATAACTTAAGAGCCTATTTACTAAGAACTCAATGCCTTCTAAACTTATTTTGTATAATTACTAGGCTAAGCTTTTCTTCCTTTACTGGCAGATCTTTTATCTCTGAAGGTGTTTTGCACTTTCTTGCAACTGAGCTCCTTTACTACAGCTTTGACCCTGGAAGGTATATACGTACACGCGTTCATATTAGGCTGCTTACCGGTTTCTCTCTATCATTCCCTATCTCTGCTTATCTGTATAACTCATGACTTTGTAATGTAGGGTCTACTTCTTATATACCTTGTCCTCTATTATTGTCCACTTTAATGATTTTTACTAAGAAAGTTGGGTCCGGTAGTTTCGCTGGGGGCTGAACTGTATGCACATTTCTACTTAAACTGCACTATTGATGTAATTCACTTGTTTCTTTTCTCATGCCGACTTTAATCCATTCTTTTCTTCATACCCTTATGCGGGGCGGCTTCAACTCATTAAATCTGTTTTATTCTCCATTCAAGTTTATTGGTCTTCTTTATTTATTCTTCCTAAGTCATTTATTAAGATGGTGGAGACGATTCTCCATTCTTTCCTTTGGAAGGGTAGTGAGCTCACCTCTTCTGGGCGAGAGTGGCTTGGAGTAAAGTTTGTTTACCTCCCAAGGAGGGGGGTTGGGGATTAAGAGATTGGAATCTTGGAATAGAGCGGCTATTGTTAAGCACATTTGGTTCCTTTGTTCTGGCCAGGTTTCTTCTTGGTCGAATTGGGTTCAGTCTTATTTGTTGAGGGGGAGAAGTTTTTGGGAGGTGCCTTGCCCTACAGATTGCTCTTGGAGTTGGCGTAAGATTTTGGAGCTTCGTTCTTGGTCCCGGCGGCGGATGAGAGTTAGGATTGGGAATGATGAGAAGACTTTATTGTGGTTTGATTTTTGGCATCCTATGGGTCCGATTGTGGATACGTTGGGTGATAGAGTGATTTATGACTCTGGCTTGGATAGAATGGCTACAGTTGCTTCCATTATTTCTGATTCTTCTTGGCGATGGCCCCCATCTAGGTCTGCCGCCCTTGTTGATCTGGCTCGGGCCCTTCTTCTGAATCCTTCTAGCTTGAGGGAGGATGAGCTGGTTTGGGTGGATGATAGTAGAGGGAGATTTCAGTGGATAGTGCCTGTAATGCTATGCGGTCATGGGAACCTTGGTGCATTGGTTTCGAGTTGTTTGGTTTCCGGAAGGGCATTCCCCGCCATTCCTTTTTGCTTTGGATGTCTATTCAGGAAGGCCTTTGTACTCAGGATAGTTTGATGAGGTTTGGTATCTTTTTTTGCTCGCGATGTTTTCTGTGGTTGTTCTAGTGAGGATATTGATCATCTTTCTTCTAGTGCTCTTTCTCTTCTAAGGTCTGGGTCTACTGTGGCTGGCCTTGTGACAAGAAACCCACTTGAAATTCGAAAAAATCAAGCAAACCCCAAGTATTCTTTCTTAAGCCCCAAGAACCTTAATCAATGATTTCGTAAGAACAAAACCCATCCAAGATCAGCCCTAAACCACCATGAAACATTGCCCATGATAACTCAAAAACATGAATCAGTACGTTTTGCTAGCAATGGAGACGCCACTAAGCTTGCTAAACTTAGATAAGTCGATTTGAACTTGAAAAGGGGAATCCCTCCCTTACAAGATTTCGGCCAAAGCCAAAGCTTAAAAGCTTCAAGTTTTCTTACAAATTCGTGGATCCCTTCAAATGAAGAAGAAAGCAAGTTTAAATAGTGTTACAAAAGAAACCCTAAAGGCAAAAGACCATAATGACCCTAAAAACGAAAATACAACAAATATCAAGTCTTTAAGTCTTCAAAATTCTATGAAGCTTTACTCTAAACTGATTTGGGCCAAGTGAAATGGTTTTGGGCCCTTTCCATCGAAGCCCACATGCATCTCTATTTGTTTGTTGCAGTCGGCCATAAAACTCTGAACTAATCCCCCATTGCTTCTCTGAGTCTTTTGGTCCTCTGCCTCGTAATTGGCCCTTCTGGCACTTGTAATGTGTCATTTGGTTTGTTGTCGGCCTGGATCATGTCATCCCCCTCCCTCTTGAAAAGGATTCGACCTCGAATCTGTACCTGCATCAAAAGGAGTTAAGTCAGAAACATTAAATGTAGCAGACACATTATACTTACCTTGTAAATCCAGCTTGTATGCATTGTCATTAATCCGTTCCAAAACTTGAAATGGACCATCCCCTCTCGTTGTATCTTAGATTTACGTTGTTCAGGAAATCTCTCCTTGCGCATGTGTACCCAAACCCATTCTCCAGGCTGAAATACCACACGCTACTTTCTTCTTCCCTTATTAGCATGAGAAGCATATTGCTCATTCTTTCGTTGTATTTGCTCTCTTGCTTTCTCATGTATGTGCTTCACCACAAAATCGGCTTTCTTTTTTCCATCTAGCCCCGCATGCTCATCAACAGGCAAAGGTAACAAATCCAATGGAGTTAGTGGCTGAAAACCATAAACAATTTCAAAAGGTGAAAATGATGTAGAAGAATGAATGCTACGATTATATGCAAACTCAATAAATGGCAAACAATCTTCCCAACTCTTCAAATTCTTGCCAACTATAGTGCGCAATAATTGAGATAAAGTCCTATTAACTACTTCTGTTTGTCCACCAGTCTGTGGATGACATGTGGTAGAATACAATAGTTTGGTGCCTAGTTTAGCCCACAACACCTTCCAAAAATGGCTAAGGAACTTAACATCTCTATCAGATACAATACTCCTAGGTATACCATGGAGTCGCACTATGTCTCTGAAAAATAAATCTGCAATGTTTGTAGCATCATCGGTTTTATGACATGCAATGAAATGAGCCATTTTACTAAACCTATCAACTACAACAAAGATTGAATCTCTACCCCTTTTTGTCCTAGGCAAACCTAACACAAATCCATCGATATATCAACCCAGGGTTCACTAGGTACAGGCAAAGGAGTATACAAACCATGTGGCATTAATTTAGATTTAGCATGCTTACATGTTAGACACTTATCACAAATACGCTCAACATCACGTTTCATTTTAGGCCAATAAAAGTGCTCATGTAAAATAGCTAAAGTCTTAGTAATCCCAAAATGCCCCATCAAACCTCCCCCATGCGCTTCCTTCACAAGCAACTCACGCATACTACAAGCAGGAACACACAATCTGTTCACTTTAAATAAGAATCCTTCATGAATGTAAAACTTTCCAAAAGATGACTTTGCACAAGTAGCAAAAATCTCACCAAAATCAGAATCACACTCATATAATTCCTTAATCAATCAAATCAATCCCAACATCCGTGCATGCATTGAAGTAAGTAAAACATACCTGCGAGATAATGCATCAGCCACTATGTTTTCTTTACCTTGCTTGTAGCGTATAACATATGGAAATGACTCAACGAATTCCATCCATTTTGCGTGTCGCTTATTCAGCTTACCTTGACCCTTCAAGTGTTTTAATGATTCATGGTCGGTGTGGATCACAATTCTTTAGGCCACAAGTAGTGCTGCCATGTCTCAAGTGCTCTCACAAGCGCATATAACTCTTTGTCATACGTGGGGTACCTCAAAGCTGCTCCATTCAGCTTCTCACTAAAATAGGCTATTGGCCGCTTTTCTTGCATGAGAACTGCTCCAATACCTAACCCTGATGCGTCGCACTCAATCTCAAATGTCTTCTCGAAGTTGGGTAGTGCTAAAATGGGTGCACTGCATAACTTCGCTTTAAGATCCTGGAATGCTCGCTCTTGCGCCTCGCCCCATTGAAAACCAACTGTCTTCTTTACTACCTCAGTCAATGGCGCGGCAATGCTACTGAAGTCCTTGACAAATCTCCTATAGAACTCGCTAACCCATGAAAGCTTCGGACTTCTGTCACTGTAGTTGGTGTAGGCCATTCCTGAATTGCCTTTACCTTCTCCACATCTACCTCGATGCCATCTGCACTCACAACAAAGCCAAGAAAAACAATTCTATCCATGCAAAATGTGCATTTGTCAGAGTTAGCATACAATTGTTCTTTTCGTAAAACATCAAGTACATGCTTCAAATGCATCACATGCTCATCTACTGTTTTACTGTAAACTAAGATGTCATCAAAATAAACCACAACAAACTTACCTAAAAATGCACGCATAACATGATTCATCAATCTCATAAATGTGCTAGGTGCGTTTGAAAGACCAAATGGCATAACTAACCATTCATACAAGCCATACTTAGTCTTAAATGCAGTTTTCCACTCATCTCCCTCTCTCATCATGCGAATTTGATGGTATCCACTCTTCAAATCAATCTTACTAAAAATTTTGGAACCATGCATTCATTCATCCAACATGTCATCTAGTCTAGGAATGGGGTGACGATACTTTACCGTAATATTGTTGATAGCTCGACAGTCAACACACATACGCCACGTCCCATCTTTCTTAGGAACTAGAAGCACTGGTACTGCACAAGGACTCATGCTTTCCCTTACATACCCCTTGTCCATCAACTCCCGTACTTGCCTTTGTAGCTCCTTTGTCTCATCGGGATTACTCCTATAAGCCGGTCTGTTAGGAATGACTGCTCCAGGTATGAAGTCTATCTGGTGCTCAATACCTCTAATGGGTGGAAGCCCACTAGGTATGTCATCTGTCAGTACGTCACTGTAATCCTGCAAAAGAGATGAGATAGACACAGGAAGCAAATGGTCAGAGTTAGTAAAATAAATATGAGGCTCCTTGTAGACTAACAATAGCATGAGCTTGCTAGCCTTGAATGCTTTTCTCGCTTCACCCTCACCCATATAGAAACTCTTTTTAACTCTCCCTTTTGTTTCCCTCTCACGTTCACTCACACTTCCCTTGGAACTCCCCCACGGCCCTGGCCTTATTTTTCTCACCAGATACATCACTCTCACTAGTCTCACCCAAGGTGGTGTTTCCCTTCGCTCTCTCTTTGTCACGCTCAAGTTGCAACTTAACCTGATCTTCATGGACTTGTGCAGGTGTAAGTGGGTATAATGTAATGGGTTTTCCCTTATGCTGAAAAGAGTACTTGTTCTTGAACCCATCATGAATAACCTTCTTATCAAACTGCCACGGCCTGCCCAAAAGAATATGCCCAGCATGCATCGGTATCACATCACATAGGACATCATCTGTGTATGGCCCAATGGTAAAGCTCAATAATACCTGCTTTGTCACACTTATTTCCCCACAATCATTTAACCACTGCAACTTGTAAGGCTTCGGATGTCTCAAGCAACTCAACTCAACCCCATCGCCCAATCAAAGCTGTGCTAGCAACATTAGTACAACTGCCCCCATCTATGATCATACTACATCCCTTGCCATTCACACGACACCTAGTATGGAAAATGTTCTCTCTCTGCTGCACACTCTCATCCTCGACAACATGAGCACTCAAAGCACGCTTGACAACTAAGGATAAGTTATCCAGCGGATATGCAGCTCCCTCATGGTCACTAGCATCCTCCAACTCTGGCATCTCCTCCTCGACCTCACTATCGGTAGAGTACACCTCTCCACTCTTTTTATCAATCACTAAGGTACGCCTATTGGGACATTGTGAAGCATAGTGTCCCATGCCCAAACACTTGAAACACTTGACATCCTTAGTTCTAGCAGCTGCACCCTCAGGTTTTGGTCTAGTTTTGCTCGGTTCTGTAGCTTCTTTACCCTTGGCACTAGGTTCGGCCCTAGGCTTATTAAAGCCTCCACTAAACTCGCCTCTAGGCTTATCAAAGCCTCCATCTCGCTTCTCATTCGGAACCCATTTTCCTTTCATTGCAGAAGTAGCCTGAGTACCAAATCTGGATGTTGACCTTTTCTTGAGTTGCCTTTCCTACCTTGATAGCCATGTGAAGCATATCCTCCAAATCAACATAGTGATGCAACTCCACCATGTTTGCAATCTCTCTATTCAATCCCCCTAGAAACCGTGCCATAGTAGCTTCTGCATCCTCAACTACATTTGCCCTTATCATGGCAACTTCCATCTCTGTGTAATAGTCCTCAACACTTTTAGTCCCCTGATACAGATGTTGTAGTTTCTGATACAATTCCCTATAGTAATGGCTGGGTATAAATCTCTTCCTCATGAGACCTCTAAGTTCTGCCCATGTCTGAACCGATCTCTCATAATTTCTCCTCCGTGTAGAGACAATCTGATCCCACCAAATCATAGCATAATCGGTAAACTCAATTGCTGCCAGATTGATCTTCTTCTCGTCTGAGTAGTGATGACAACTGAAAATCAATTCTATTTTCTTTTCCCATTCTAAATAAGCTTCAGGATCATTCTTGCCGTGGAATGTTGGTATCTTGATCTTGATGCTACCTAGATCACCATCTACATCTCTTCTTCGCCTACCATATCCTCTCCGATCATAATCCTCTCTTCTGGCATCAAATGCACCTCTATCATCAAACTGTCTATCCCTCCTATCATTCCTCCTATCAAACCTCCTATTAGGCCTCCTATCATGCCTAGGCTGAAATCTCTCCTCCACATCATCAAAACCATCAGGATCATCAAACTCATTTTCAGCTTCCTCTTCATCTGGTGGTACATACTGTGGTGGTACTCGGCGAGGTGGCACATTGTGAGGTGGTGGTACATTCTGAGGTGGTGGTACTCTGGGACCGCTACCAGTTTGAATACTCTCTACACTCTTGGACAATCTCTCCAAGGCAGTATTCATGTTCTCCATCATATCTGTAAATTTCCTATCCAAAGCCTCAAGTTTTTCATCAATAGTTAGACCTGCCATCTCAACACTAAACAAACAGATTAGAAATAACAAGAAAGTAAAGCAAATATGTAAATCCTCACAATCTCACGTGTTTACACTCGAATGATATCACTCCAATCGTGTTTGCACTCTATTGGCTTTTACCCGATACTGTGTGCTCACATTCGCTGCCTTTTACCACTCTTGAGTTCTTCCTCAATTCAAATCAAATGAATCAAACTCAATCCAAGAATACACAAACTAAATGTAGTCCTCAAGCCAGCATGAAACACAAAGGACTAATAATGTATATAGGGCAGGTGGAAAATGCAAATAAAAGAATGGTAATGACGAAGACTCAATCAAAAAGACTTAAACTAGAGTATTCGGAATAAGGAATTAACCAATAACGTATGAGAAAATAAACATGCAATTCACGGTCGTATGCAATTTCGGACGAAATTTTGGAGCCTCAATTTTTTGATGGATTACACCACCCGGACACCTAAATGATAATATGGAACCAACCAAAATCAACCAATTTTCGGACTTTTTTACTCTTTTTTTTTTTTTTTTTTTTTTTTTTTTTCAGGTGATCACTCGTCACTCAAGTCCACGAAAAAAAAAATGCTAAGTATCAACCCACTAATGTTCAAGTCTGATATGAAATTGAATGCAAAGTCTAATTCTTTAAGAATCTGGTGTTGATGTTCTTCCTCAGGATGAATCTGACCTAGCTTCCTTTCTTTCTCTTCTTTCTTTCTTTTTTTTTTTTAAATGATTCACTTTGGTTTTAGAAAGAAATCACACAGCCGCTTTAAGAACATGTTTATTCTTCAACATAGGTTAAAAAAAACAGAATGTTAAGAAGGAACTGATATGAAGAACACAATAAAAACCCAGATCTGGAAATTAACAACAAAGATGAACTGATATGACGAAGGAACAGAAAACCCAGATTTAACAGAAAATTACAAGACAGAATATAACCCAGAAACAACAAATCGAAAACAGAAACAACAAATCGAAAACATAAACAACAAACAAGATCCAACAACTACTGGAACAAGAACAACAATAAGTAAACAGAATCAAACAACACAAAAGGATAGGAAAATCAGACCTTGGAACCCTGAGCTCTAGATACCAAATGACAAGAAACCCACTTGAAATTCGAAAAAATCAAGCAAACCCCAAGTATTCTTTCTTAAGCCCCAAGAACCTTAATCAATGATTTCGTAAGAACAACCCATCCAAGATCAGCCCTAAACCACCATGAAACATTGCCCATGATAACTCAAAAACATGAAATCAGTACGTTTTGCTAGCAATGGAGACGCCACTAAGCTTGCTAAACTTAGATAAGTCGATTTGAACTTGAAAAGGGGAATCCCTCCCTTACAAGATTTTCGGCCAAAGCCAAAGCTTAAAAGCTTCAAGGTTTTCTTACAAATTCGTGATCCCTTCAAAAGAAGAAGAAAGCAAGTTTAAATAGTGTTACACAAAAGAAACCCTAAAGGCAAAAGACCATAATGACCCTAAAACGAAATACACAAATATCAAGTCTTTAAGTCTTCAAATGCCTATGAAGCTTTACTCTAAACTGATTTGGGCCAAGTGAAATGGTTTTGGGGCCCTTTCCATCGAAGCCCACATGCATCTTCTCTATTTGTTTGTTGCAGTCGGCCATAAAACTCTGACTAATCCTACCATTGCTTCTCGAGTCTTTGGTCCGCTGCCTCGTAATTGGCCCTTCTGGCACTTGTAATGTGTCATTTGGTTTGTTGTCGGCCTGGATCATGTCACTATGTGTGGGTTAGATTGGAGTTGTCGAGATTGGCTTCAGACTGTTGAGTGGATGTGTTAGTTTTCCTGACGCCCTCTTTGCGTATCTTCTTGTTCGGCTATCTTTTGTCGCGTCAGTTTACCATTTATAGAGGGAGAGGAATTCCCGCACTCATGATGCGCCTCTTCGGCCTATTTTTGTCCTACTTAGTGATATTGTTTTTTATGTTCGAAAATGTGCTAGCTTTTTTACGGAAGGTGAATCCATCTTATGACAATAAATGGCTTCATATATCCTGGCACTTGCCCGATAACATTTTCATGTTGATCTTCTTTTGCTTGTAGCCTTTCGGCTTTTCTTCTAGGAGGGCCTGTCCTCTTTAGTAGTCTGGGGTATGCCCCTTTGCTCTTGTATAGTTTTCTTTTGGGTTAATACACACGTACTTTATCCAAAAAAAAAGTCTAGTTGCAGTGTTCCTCACTGATTTGTTCTCCAAAGTCTAGTCCTGTCAAGGGTCATCATTCAAACATACATACACTGTCATACCCATAGGTTTCACTCCATAGAATAGTTGCACACTCTGTAGTAGATTATTTTCTAGATTCCGTACTATTCTACACATCTACCAAACCACCCATACTCGTGGCTTAGGCCGTCCCAAACCCATAGTGGTTTGGTCAACTAAGTCTGGGGCTGGGTACTTAACGTGCTTAACATGAACTAACACGTAAGGGATCTTTTTCTTACTAGGTATTCTTCTACTACTATCACTGAACCTCCATAGCTTTGGCTTCTAATCTTTTTCATTAAACACTCTTTCTTGTCTTCTGTTTGGTCTTATGCTACGCTAAGAACTTCTGTGGCCTATGTCTTCGTCTTCTCTCTGAGAAATATCCTCTTCCTCTACATACTTACTATTCATCAAACCTTGGTTTCTTAAAATCTCTACTTGGGTTGGAAACCAAGCAAAACCCCAGCATCTTTCTCAAACCCCCAAGAACTTTGAATACTGATTTTGTAGAACAAAACCCAACCAAGATCAGCCCCTAACCACCATGAAACTCACTTCCATGATAACCACAAGCATGAAATCAGATTGTATTTTTATAGCAATGGAGACGCCACTAAGTTGCCAAGCTTAGATAAGTCAATTTGAACTTGAAAAGTGGAATCCCTCCCTCAACAAGGTTTCGGCCATAGCCATGCAAAGCTCAAGCTTTTCTTCTCTCTTTCAAATTTTGTATATTACGTTGGTTCTCTCCATAATACAAAGAAGAGTCATATAATAAGGGTTACAAGAGAGTAAAAAGACTAAAATGAACCTAGAGCTAAAATTACCAAAAGCCCTAAGTCAAGCACCTCAACCACGACCATTAAGGTCCTTTTTCACCTAAATAAACTTAAAACAAAGATTAGAAGCGAATCTCACTTAAGCTAATTGAGGTGTTTACATGCTATAGTAAATTGACGTGATTCCCGGGTAAGTAGAGATCTAAGCATAATTAAGCCTAATGGCATAGTCAACCATGCTAATTACATCATAAATAAAGTCAACATGTCAAGCAAAATGACAAAAATGCCCCCATTTGGCCGAATTCAACATAGTCCTAAAATAGGTCAAATCGGGTCAAAAGGGTGCTGGTACTGAAGCTGCTCTGGTATGCTTCAGTCTGAGCTGATCTGGGTCAAATGAAATAGCTTAGGGACCCGCTTTGGTTATGATGCCCATGTGTCTCTGGTGTGCACTTAACTTGGTTGCTGCAACTGGTCACATAGCTCTGAGCTAGTCTCGCAAAGGCCTCTCTGATCTTCTTTGCTATTTGGCGTGTGATTGGACTTGTTGGCAACTGCATGGATTCTTCCAAGTTGTTAGCTGCATCCTGTAATGTCTCTGGTGTGGTTGGACTCATGTCATTCCCTCCTTTTTGAAAGGATTCGACATCGAATCTGAACTGCATTAAAAATAAAATAAGTCAGAGACATTAAACATTGCAGAAACGCCAAACTCACCAGGAAGATCAAGCTTGTAAGTATTGTCGTTGATCCGCTCCAAGACTTGAAATGGACCATCTCCTCTTGGTTGCAACTTGGATATTTTCGTCTTGCATATAAAGCCACAACCCATTGCCGGGGTCATACACAATGCGTTGGAAACCTATTTTCCATCAACCATCTGCCTTTCCCTTATCATTCATACTCCAAGCTTAATAACAATCAAAGATAATAAATCCATATGAGTTAAAGAATTAGAATCATAATCAATCTCACAAGGCAAGTAAAAACTAGAAGAATGAATGCATCTATTATATGGCAAACTCTGGCCCCGCTATTGCGTCTGTGATCTTCTTAGCTCTTTGGCGTGTGATTGGGCCTGTTGGCAATTGCAAGGCTCTAATGTTCCTTGGGTGACTGCATTCATGTCAAATGTTGTCCCTTGGATCATGTCACATTGGTTTCTTAAAATCTCAACTGTTACTGTACTACTACTTTATTTCTGCACTAACTCCATCTTATCAACTTCTTTCTCAACTCTTTTATTCGGAACCATCACTACTTTATTTCATTCTTATCTGAATCTGAAAGTCTTATGCTTCTAATCTTCTTTTACTATACTTTTACTTAATCCTGAGAACATCCTTAAGTAACTTTGAAGATTTGTTTCTATGATAGTTATCCGACGAGGGTTGGGAGGGTGGGACCATTGTTCTGTAACCGTTCTAGCTATGGTGATCTAGTTGCACATACGGCTGAATTATAAGCCTAGAACTCTCGGGCATATATGTCTGGTAATATTTCCTACATTATGGTACTACTACTAAAACCGTCTGGTTGTCTCTTCCACTTTACTTTTGATTATGTACAATTATCGAACTCACTATCTCTTTTGAAAAGTTCTTCTAAGATCGCGTTTTCTAAAAACTTTCCTCGTACTGCCTCTGAGCTTTTTCTTGTCTTATCTCTGTTGTCTGGCCTTTTAAAAGTCTTTACTTTCTCTCTCTGAGTGTTGCTACACTCTCTTGTTATTCCTCTTTAATAAACTTATCTTACTGCTTAAGTTTTCTTTCTTTTCTCAGTTTCTTGAACTTATTACTTCTCTATTCTTATGAAAGTTCTCTTTCAGCCTCGAATGTCTAGGATATCTTTTACTAAATCTCCAAGTTAGTTATTGCCTTTTTACCTAACCTTTCCCTTCTCATCTTAGTTCCTTGAATTTCCTTATATCCTTATTTCCCTGGAAACTCTCTCATCTTTGATTGTTTACGGTATCTTTTTACTGAACCTTGGTTCAAATACCATTCTTTATCTAATTCCTCCTTCTCATTACTGTGGGTCCTTTGATAAGTCTTCACTTTAATCGATCCCCCTGATTTCTTGATAATTCTAAATCTTTACCCTTTTAATGGCTCCTTAAGTTAATAATAACTTCTAGACTAGCTCAACTCATTATGACTTCCACTATTCTGGCTTATGCTGCTTGTCTATGTGACAAGAACTCACTTGGGTTGGAAACCAAGCAAACCCCCAAGCAACTTTCTCAAAACCCAAAGAACTTTGAATACTGATTTTGTAGGAACAAAACCCAACCAAGATCAGTCCCTAACCACCATGAAACTCACGTCCATGATAACCACAATCATGAATCATATTGTATTTGCTAGCAATGGAGACGCCACTAAGTTTGCCAAGCTTAGATAAATCAATTTGAACTTGAAAAGGGGAATCCCTCCCTCAACAAGGGTTCGGCCATAGCCATGGAAAGCTCAAGCTTTTCTCTCTTTCAAAATGCTGTATATTACGTTTTTTTTTTTTACTCTTTTTTTTTCCTCTTTTCTTTTGTCTCTCACACTCAAAGTGTATACAAAGCAAATGAAATACAATGCAAATAACAAGATTACCACATTCGGTAATTTTCAAGTTATATCCTTATACATATAAATACAACTCAAATGACAATGTAACTCATATAATCAATTCGACAAAGTGGGTAATATCTACCTTTCAACTTGCAAATGAGTATAAATGATCTAGTTACATGTAACTAACTCAATTTCGAATTCAGCCAAGTCAAATTACAAGCCAAATAAATAGTTATGCAAGCAACTAAGTGATGCAAGCTATTTGTCTCTTCAAGTACCTTAAAAACAAATGATTACACACAAGTTCCCATGTCAAGCTAATGATGAATTTATTGCCTCTTCACTATAATAAGAAATATTTCAAGAGGTGGCAAGTGAGACTTGCTTGGATACACACGAATTTAGTGAAATTTGGTGCACTCAACTTGCTTCACTTGATTCTTCAACATTAACAACACAAATCAGCAAGATAACAATGATACAACTCACTCAAATCACCAAATTTGGTGCATTCAGATTTTTTTCATCAAATACACATTCACATTCATCAATAATGCACTCAATCTTTTTCTTTCTTTTCACTCAAACTCACAAGATTGTGCTAACTTCACAAGAATGCAAACAAGTAAGCTCACGTAAAATACCAAGATGAATGATGTCAATTCTGATTTTTTTGAAAAGTTTATATGAATAATAACCTATGGAAACAACACTAATTGCATGTATTCAACAATAGCAAGACAAGATATATCAATAAATCTCACTAGGTCGAATCTGATCTGATTCTTGTTTTTTTTTTTTTGGATTTTTTGACACTAATAACTTAATAACAATGTTAAACACGTCCTAGTAACATAGAATTAACAAACTAAACCTTGATTCAAGCAAAGAAAACAAAAGCCCCAATTTTGACCTAAGTAGCCAAAGATTAACTCAAAGATACTCATGATCAATCAAAAACACTCAAGGAAAGAATGTTATTCATGTTATTTTGATCACAAATCAACAAGCAGCAAGAAACAACAAAGAACACACAAGAACACCAATGGCCAAATCAACAACAACAACAACAACAAAACAAAGATGAATACAAGATTAAACAACACAATGATAGGAAATCAGACCTCAGAACCCTAAGCTCATGATAACCAAATGACAAGAACTCACTTGGGTTGGAAACCAAGCAAACCCCCAAGCATCTTTCTCAAAACCCCAGAACTTTGAATACTGATTTTGTAGGAACAAAACCCAACCAAGATCAGCCCCTAACCACCATGAAACTCACGTCCATGATAACCACAAGCATGAAATCAGATTAATATTTTGCTAGCAATGGAGATGCCCACTAAATTGCCAAGCTTAGATAAGTCAATTTGAACTTGAAAAGGGGAATCCCTCCCTCAACAAGGTTTCGGCCATAGCCATGGAAAGCTCAAGCTTTTCTCTCTTTCAAAATGTTGTATATTACGTTGTTGTCTGTGATCTTCTTAGCTCTTTAGCGTGTGATTGGGCCTGTTGGCAATGGCAAAGGCTCTAATGTTCCTTGGGTGACTGCATTCATGTCAAATGTTGTCCCTTGGATCATGTCACTATGTCTCTTTAAACTCATTGATTGGCTGTCTAGTTTGTCTCGCAATTTACCTAACCTATCAATTGCTCTTCTTACTATTCCTCCTCTTACTAGATTCTAAGTTGAGCCTATTACTTCCCATAAGGATCTTCAAATACACACTTCTACTTACACTTAAGCTTGATAACGCTATGGTTAGGTATTTGCACGTTTTCTAGAATTGAGGTTTCTGGAAGGGAGGGTCATCATGATTTCCGCGGGGACCTGGTTGACTGTGTCCATGTCTTAGGATTCATTACTCGTTATTGATTTCTCCTAGGTCTTCACTTATCTTACTATCTCAAACTTCTTTTTCTTATTCCACTATTCATACTGATCTTCCTGCCACTTCTATTTCCTTCTTACTGTCTCCATATTCTCTACACCATATTACTGAGGCTAGTGGTGGTTCGCTTTTCTGGGGCTATTTCCTAAATCTTTGCTCTTTGCTCTTGCATTAACCACAACTATGACGCTTTGTTCTATGGTCCATACTAGTACCTTCATTGCTTCTAAAAAATCCATATCCTCACGGGGTTGTTCTTTTATACTTCCTTGGTTTTCTACTGGCTGGTAGGCTGATCCTTAGGGTTCTACCGTATTGGTCTATCTTGTGGACTTTTACTAGTGATGCAAACCTGTGTGCTGACTTGTCTTATCCTCTGGGCTACACTGGGTTCTCTTTCTAATAACTTCGAATCTTTCTTAATCTCTTTCTGGGTGATCAATCTTCTGAGATCCTATGTGAACTCTCGTCAGTTTTTCTTATAGTCGTCTATGTCTATGCTGGTAGGGACGAAAGTAAACATCTTATGTCTCGACGAGCTTTGATATCCTTATTCTGGTGTTCTGCGTCCTGGTATGGTCTATTCCTCATGTGAGGTAGGTATGAGGTAAGCTCTATCAGGGCAACTTCCTTATCTGGTGTCACAATAAGGTTTGAAGACTAGATAGTTTGAGGTCTTGTCTCTATCAGATGGTTGGGGGTTAAGTTAACTAACATTTTCTATTTCTTACTTGGGGATCTTGATTGGGGTTTGGGTATCTAGAATTCTCTAAATCCTTTTTGGCATCTAGGTCCATTAGGGCTATTAAGACTAATCTGGGTCTTCTTACTCCTGTTGTCCTCCCCGGCTATTCTTTGTTACTCGGGGAACTCACTAGCTATAAGAAGATCTCGATGGCTATTGAATTTATTTGGAAGAATTTCCTAAGGAGGAAATGAGTCTTGCTAAGAATTTCCTAAGATCTCGATAGCTATAATACATGCTGGGGCTTTCTCTATTCCCTTGGCTACTTTAGGTTCCTGTACTTTCTTAATGATCTGATCATGTATCTTCTATCTTTTCTTACTTTTAACTACTAATCATCCTTGTACTTTTCTTATTTCTCTTTTAGCTTTATCTTTATCTTTTACTTTCTTGGATAACTTTCTTTGGAACTTACTATCTGGTTCCCTAGCTTGTACTGAACATCGGGGATAAATCTAGGATGATTACAAAATGATTCCTAACTAGAGCAAGGAAAATGATTCGGAGGACTTGGAAATACTTAATCTTATATAAATGCAAATAAAATATCGTAATTCTTATACATATAAGTACATACCATTAACAACTTGGCAAACACGCTTTAATAACTTCTGATATTCTCATCGGTTTCAAATCATCCATTTATTTCACATACCATACACAATCCATACATAACCCGAGTTCTATCATACATACACTCAGAGACATTTACAATCATCATACAACCAACCACGAAGCATACACTGATATGATCCAAGGGTACCCTCCAAAGGGTCCTCGATGACAGAGTTCAATTGGGCTTATTGTGGGTCAATTTGTATTCAATCTTCAAGTCCAAGACAACTTCAAACCTAAGAACCGGATTGGAATGGATGAGAATGGACGCAAGCCCAATACAAGAAGTAGTTTTGACGAATCAAGCGAATCAAGTCCGACACCAAACATTCAGCCAAGATAAGACTTAATGGGCTTGAGACACATAAGGCCACGAAATTTAGGAGCTTTTGGTGCAAGGAGACAACTTTAGACATTTTGGGAAAAGTTTTCCACATTTGTTGACTTATTAGGCATCTTTGTTGGATTTTTGTGATTTTGTTGTTTTCCTTTATTGAATTTCTTGGCAAAGTTTTTGATTAAGTTTCTATTACTTTTCACTTTCTTGGAAAGTTGTCTGGGTTGTTAAATGACCATTAAGGGCATAGCCTTTAATTAGCCATAAGTTAGCAATTTAGGGTGTTTTGGTCTTTTTAAATATTAGGGTTTCTTTTATTGTACTATATATTGTAACATTTAAAGAATCATCAAATTTCGAAATTAGCTTCATCTTGAAAGCTTGGCTTTGTCCAAAATTGCTTAAGGGAGGGATTTCACTGATTTCATGCAATCGACTTATCTAAGGCATGGAACCTTAGTTGCATCTCCGTGCTAGCAGAACACTACAAGGAATCATCTTAAGGATTCAAAAGACAAGTTCTTTGTTGGTCTTCTTTGTGTCCTTGGAAGGGTTTTGTTCCTACAAAATCAAATTCGCGGTGCTTGGTCCGTTGCGAGGGGTTTGCTTGGCCTTAACATCCAAGTGAGTTCCGTGTCATTTGGTATCAGAGCTTAGGGTTTCGAGGTCTGATATTTCTATCTTTACTTTGTGTTTTTGATTTATTCTTTATTGTGTGTTTGAGATGGAAAGAGAATTTAAGACCATGGATATAAATTTTCAAAATAATTTGGTCTTCGTCTTTCGTGCGAGATGTCGTATCAACTCTCGAGCATGTAGTATGATCATCAGTAGAAAAGATCCTACTAATTTGCTAGTACTACACTAGGGGAAAAGTTAAAATTACCATGGATACCTATGGATAGACCTTACATATGGATGAGTGAATTTGGCGAGGTTGAGGTTAGTCATAGAGTTGTGGTAAGTTTTTCTATTGGGGAAAAATATGTTGATGAGGTAGTTTGTGACGTAGTTCCTATGAGTACTACACATATATCATTGGGCAAACCTTGGTATAAATTTAATAAGTGGTTTATGATATGGAGAAGAATATGTATAAGGTCAAATAAGGTGAGAAAGTCATTGCAATCGTTCCTTTAACACCACAACAAGCATATGATGATGTGTAGTATTTTCAAAGAAGTACGAGTAGTGAGAGGCATGGTAATGTCGATAAAGTACATTATATGGAGCCATCAGAAAATGACATGGGTAATGATATTGTTGAAGAAATTGTTGTAAATGAGATTGTAAGACAACAAGTTGGGGTAGTAGCCGAGAGTTTTATTGAAACAGAGATCATTAGGCGATGCTAAAATGAGTGAGAATGCTATTGAGGCCATGCGCATTGAGGGAGTAAACACTTGTGAGATCGAGAGTTATGAATGTGTTGTTGTGATTGACATTGTGAGTGGAAATGCTTGTGAGACCGTGAGCATTGAGGGAGTAAACACTTGTGAGGTAGTGTGCTTTGAGGTTGAAAAACATAGTGAAGCTGAGCATTTGTGTGAGGTCTTTACAAGTAAGGTTGAGATAGTGGCCATGGGCGATGATGAAGCGATTCGAGCGAGTGAAAATGAAGTGGATGTGGTAGTGAAGTTTTTACCTAACACATTATGTTTCTTCATTGCAGGTGCAAGTGGTCAACTATGATTCATTTATACTCCAAGATCATCATTCAATTGATTTTGTCATAACTATCTATGATCCAGGTTCAGATTCGAGGACAAATCCATTTCGAGAGAGGGAGAAGATATGATCTCTAGGGTACCCTCCAGATGGTCCTCGACGACAGAGTTCAATTGGGCTTATTGTGGGTTAATTTGTATTCAATCTTCAAGTCCAAGACAACTTTCAAACCTAAAGAACCGGATTGAAATAGATGAGAATGACTTGCCCAATAGAGAGTAGTTTTGACGATCAAGCCGAATCAAGTCCGACACCAAAAATTCGGCCAAGACAAGAGTTAATGGGCTTGAGACACATAATTTGCCTTGTTACATGAAGGCCACGAAATTTAGGAGCTTTTGGTGCAAGGAGACAACTTTAGACATTTTGGAAAAGTTTTCCACATTTGTTGACTTATTAGGCATCTTTGTTGGATTTTTGTGATTTTGTTGTTTTTTCCTTATTGAATTTCTTGGCAAAGTTTTTGATTAAGTTTCTATTACTTTTGACTTTCTTGGAAAGCTGTCTAGGTTGTTAAATGACTATTAAGGGCAGAGCTTTTAATGAGCCATAAGTTAGCATTTAGGGTGTTTTTTTGGTCTTTTTCAATATCAGGGTTTCTTTAATGTACTATATATTGTAACATTTATTTCTTAATGAAAGAATCATCAATTTTCGAAATTAGCTTCATCTTGAAAACTTGGATTTGTCCAAAATTGCTTAAGGGAGGGATTCCCTTGATTTAATGCAATCGACTTATCTAAGGCATGGCAACCTTAGTGGCGTCTCCGTGCTAGCAGAACACTACAAGGAATCATCTTAAGGTTCTCAAGACAAGTTCTTTGTGGGTCATCTTTGTGGACTTGGAAGGGTTTTGTTCCTACAAAATCAAATTCGCGGTGCTTGGCGTTCTATCCGTTGCGAGGGGTTTGCTTGGCCTTAAACATCCAAGTGAGTTTCGCGTCATTTGGTATCAGAGCTTAGAGTTCTGAGGTCTGATTTTTCTATCTTTACTTTTTGTTTTTGATTTAGTCTTTATTGTGTTTTGAGATGGAAAGAGAATTTAAGACCATGGATATAATTTTCAAAATAATTTGGTCTTCGTCTTTCGTACGAGATGTCGTATCAACTCTAGAGCATGTAGTATGATCATCAGTAGAAAAGATCCTACTAATTTTGCTAGTACTACACAAGTGGAAAATTTGGGATTACCATGGATACCTATGGATAGACCTTACATATGGATGAGTGAATTTGGCGAGGTTGAGGTTAGTCATAGAGTTGTGGTAAGTTTTGCTATTGGGGAAAAATATGTTGATGAGGTAGTTTGTGACATAGTTCCTATGAGTACTACACATATATCATTAGACAAACCTTGGTATAAATTTAACAAAGTGGTTTATGATATGGACAAGAATAAGTATAAAGTCAAATATGGTGAGAAAGTCATTGCTATCATTCCTTTAACACCACAACAAGCATATGATGATGTGCAATATTTTCAAAGAAGTACTAGTGGAAAGACATGGTAATGTCGATAAAGTACATTATATGGAGCCATCAGAAAATGACATGGGTAATGATATTGTTGAAGAATTTGTTGTAAATGAGATTGTAAGACAACAAGTTGGGGTAGTAGCCGAGAGTTTTATTGAAACAGAGATCATTAGCGAGGCTAAAATGAGTGAGAATGCTATTGAGGCCATGCGCATTGAGGGAGTAAACACTTGTGAGACCGAGAGTTATGAATGTGTTGTTGTGATTGACATTGTGAGTGGAAATGCTTGTGAGACCGTGAGCATTGAGGGAGTAAACACTAGTGTGCTTTGAGGTTGAAAAACATAGTGAAGCTGAGCATTTGTGTGAGGTCTTTACAAGTAAGGTTGAGATAGTGGCCATGGGTGATGATGAAGCGATTCGAGCTAGTGAAAATGAAGTGGATGTGGTAGTGAAGTTTTTACCTAACACATTATTTTTCTTCATTGCAGGTGCAAGTGTCAACTATGATTCATTTATACTCCAAGATCATCATCATTCAATTGATTTTGTCATAACTATCTATGATCCAGGTTCAGATTCGAGGACGAATCCATTTCGAGAGAGGGAGAATGATATGATCCAGGGTACCCTCCAGAGGGTCCTCGACGACAGAGTTCAATTTGCTTATTGTGGGTTAATTTGTATTCAATCTTCAAGTCCAAGACAACTTTCAAACCTAAAGAACCGGATTGAAATAGATGAGAATGACTTGCCCAATATAGAAGTAGTTTTTTGACGAATCAAGCCGAATCAAGTCCGACACCAAAAGTTCGGCCAAGACAAGAGTTAATGGGCTTGAGACACATAATTTGGGCCTTGTTACATGAAGGCCACGAAATTTAGGAGCTTTTGGTGCAAGGAGACAACTTTAGACATTTTGGGAAAAGTTTTCCACATTTGTTGACTTATTAGGCATCTTTGTTGGATTTTTGTGATTTTGTTGTTTTTCCTTTATTGAATTTCTTGGCAAAGTTTTTGATTAAGTTTCTATTACTTTTGAATTTCTTGGAAAGCTGTCTAGGTTGTTAAATGACCATTAAGGGCATAGCTTTTAATTAGCCATAAGTTAGCAATTTAGGGTGTTTTGGTCTTTTTCAATATTAGGGTTTTCTTATTGTACTATATATTGTAACATTTATTTCTTAATGAAAGAATCATCAAATTTCGAAATTAGCTTCATCTTGAAAACTTGGCTTTGTCCAAAATTGCTTAAGGGAGGGATTTCCTTGATTTCATGCAATCGACTTATCTAGGCATGGCAACCTTAGTGGCGTCTCCGTGCTAGCAGAACACTATAAGGAATCATCTTAAGTTTCTCAAAGAAGTTCTTTGTGGTCATCTTTGTGGACTTGGAAGGGTTTTGTTCCTACAAAATCAAATTCGCGGTGCTTGGGGTTTATCCGTTACGAGGGGTTTGCTTGGCCTTAAACATCCAAGTGAGTTCCGCGTCATTTAGTATCAGAGCTTAGGGTTCCGAGGTCTGATTTTTCTATCTTTACTTTGTGTTTTTGATTTAGTCTTTATTGTGTTTTGAGATGGAAGAGAATTTGAGACCATGATATAAATTTTTTAAAATAATTTGGTCTTCGTCTTTCGTACGAGATGTCGTATCAACTCTAGAGCATGTAGTATGATCATCAGTAGAAAAGATCCTACTAATTTTGCTAGTACTACACAAGTGGAAAAGTTGGGATTACCATGGATACCTATGGATAGACCTTACATATGGATGAGCTAATTTGGTGAGGTTTAGGTTAGTCATAGTGACGCGGAACTCACTTGGAGGATTAGACCAAGCAAACCCTTCACAATGGACAGAACCCTAAGAACCGAAAATTTGATTTTGTAGGAACAAAACCCTTCCAAGGCCACAAAGAAGACCCACAAAGAACTTATCTTTGAGAACCCTTAAGATGATTCCTTGAGGTGTTCTGCTAGCACGAAGATGCCACTAAGGTTGCCACGCCTTAGATAAGTCGATTGCATGAAATAAGGGAAATCCCTCCCTTAAGAAATTTTTGACAAAGCCAAGCTCTCAATGGAGATGAATTTCGAAATTGATTACTAGCTTCTCATTAAGATGAATGAGTTTAAATAGTACAATGAAGAAACCCTAATGGGTGCAAAATGACCAAAACACCCTAAGTTGCTAACTAAAAGGCTATTAAATGGTCATGCCCTTAATAGACATTAAATAACAAACACAAAGTCAAAGAACAAAGACTTAATCAATAAAAACAAAGACTTAATAAATAATTTGCCAAAAAAGTCTAAAGTGAAAATGACATGATCCAGGCCGACAACAAACCAAATGACGCATTACAAGTGCCAGAAGGGCCAATTACGAGGCAGAGGACCAAAAGACTCAGAGAAGCAATGGTGGGATTAGTTCAGAGTTTTATGGCCGACTGCAACAAACAAATAGAGATGCATGTGGGCTTCGATGGAAAGGGCCCAAAACCATTTCACTTGGCCCAAATCAGTTTAGAGTAAAGCTTCATAGGCATTTGAAGACTTAAAGACTTGATATTTGTGTAATTTCGTTTTTAGGGTCTTTGTGGTCTTTTTGCCTTTAGGGTTTCTTTTGTAACACTATTTAAACTTACTTTCTTCTTCATTTGAAGGAATCAACGAAATTTGTAACTCAAAAGCTTAAAGCTTTGGCTATGGCCGAATTCTTGTAAGGGAGGGATTCCCCTTTTCAAGTTTGAATCGACTTATCTAAGTTTAGCAAACTTAGTGGCGTCTCCATTTGCTAGCAAAACACTACAAGGATTCATCTTAAAGGTTCTCAAGGCAAGTTCTTTGTGGGTCTTCTTGTGGCTTTGGAAGGGTTTTGTTTCTATAAAATCAAATTCGCGGTTCTTGGGGTTCTGTCCGTTGCTTGGGGTTTGCTTGGATTTCGAATCCAAGTGGGTTTCTTGTCATTTGGTATCTAGAGCTCAGGGTTCCAAGGTCTGATTTTCCTATTTTTTTTGTTTTGTTTGATTCTGTTTTTATTTTCGTTCTTGGTTATTTTCGTTTCAATTCTTGTTGGATCTTGTTTCTGTTTTCGTTTTGTTTATTTTCTGGATCTGGTTTTGTTGTGAAGCATATTCTGGATCTGGATCTGGTTTTTGTTCTGAAGTATATTCTGGATCTGGTTTTGTTGTGAAGCATTTTCTGGATCTGGTTCTATTGTGTTATGCATATCAGTTCTTTATTTTTCATTTTTCAGTTCTGGGTTTTTGTTGTTGATTCTTCATATCAGTCTGTAATCTTGTTCATTTCTGGATCTGGGTTTCATTCTGTTCTTCCTATCAGTTCGTCATATTAATTCTGTTCTTTAGCATATGTTGAAGAAATAAGCATGTTCTTTGGGCGGCTGTGTGTTGTTTTCTAAAACCCTAGTGAAGTTTGAAATCTGACTCTGAATTCAGACCCTAAAACGTAGCCTTTGAAATTAGACCCTGAAATCAGACTCTAAAAACTTAGCCTTTGAAATCTGACTCTGAAATCATACCCTGAAGTTTAGACTCTGAAATCAGACCCTGAAGTTTAGACTCTGAAATCAGACCCTGAAGTTTAGCCTCTGAAATCATAACCACAGTATCAGCTTCTGAAGTTATCAAAAAAAAAAAAAAAGAGAAAAGAAAAAAAAGGACTTCAGTGATAGAGATCACTTGAGCGAAAAAAAAAAAAAAAAAAAAAAAAAAAAAAAAAAAAAAAAAAAAAATTTAAAAATTGAATTTTTTGTTTGAATTTAGTTTGTTCCATATTATCATTTAGGTGCCCGTGGAGGGTATCCCATCAAAATTTCTATAGCAGTGCCAAATTTTCTCCCGAAATTGCATACGACCGTGAATTTGCATGCTTATTTTTTTTCCATTGTGCTAATTGTTCACTTCTTTATTACAAATACTCTAGTTTAAGTATTATTGATTGAGTCTTCGTCGTTCCTATTCCTGTCCACATTTCGTTCCACCTTCCCTATATATATTATTGGGTTCATTGTGTTCCATGCTAGCTTGAGGACTACGCTTGGTTTTGTATTCTTGGATTGAGTGTGATTCACATTTGAATTGAGGAAGAACTCAAGAGTGGTAAAAGGCAGTGATTGTGAGCACAGTATCGGGTAAAAGCCAATAGAGTGCAAACACGAGTGGAGTGATATCATTCGAGTGTAAACACGTGAGATTGTGAGGATTTACATAATTGCTTTACTTTCTTGTTATTTCTAATTTGTTTGTTGAGCTTTGAAATGGCAGGTGTTAGTTTAACCGTCGATGAGAAGCTTGCAGCTATGGATAGAAAGTTTACAGATATGATGGAGAACATGAATACTGCTTTGGAGAGATTGTCCAAGAGTGTAGAGAGTATTCAAACTGGTAGGCCAGGTCCCCGAATACCACCACCTCACAATGTGCCACCTCGCCGAGTACCACCACAGTATGTACCACCAGATGAAGAGGAAGCTGAAAATGAGTTTGATGATCCTGATGGTTTTGATGATGTGGAGGAGAGATTTCAGCCTAGGCATGATAGGAGGCCTAATAGGAGGTTTGATAGGGGAATGATAGGAGGGATAGACAGTTTGATGATAGAGGTGCATTTGATGCCAGAAGAGAGGATTATGATCGGAGAGGATATGGTAGGCGAAGAGATGTAGATGGTGATCTAGGTAGCATCAAGATCAAGATACCAACATTCCACGGCAAGAATGATCCTGAAGCTTATTTAGAATGGGAAAAGAAAATAGAATTGATTTTCAGCTGTCATCACTACTCAGACGAGAAGAAGATCAATCTGGCAGCAATTGAGTTTACCGATTATGCTATGATTTGGTGGGATCAGATTGTCTCTACTCGGAGGAGAAATTATGAGAGACCGGTTCAGACATGGGCAGAACTTAGAGGTCTCATGAGAAAGAGATTTATACCCAGCCATTACTATAGGGAGTTGTATCAGAAACTACAACATCTGTATCAGGGGACCAAAAGTGTTGAGGACTATTACACAGAGATGGAAGTTGCCATGATCAGGGCAAATGTAGTTGAGGATGCAGAAGCTACTATGGCACGGTTTCTAGGGGGCTTGAATAGAGAGATTGCAAACATGGTGGAGTTGCATCATTATGTTGATTTGGAGGATATGCTTCACATGGCTATCAAGGTAGAAAGGCAACTCAAGAAAAGGTCAACATCCAGATTTGGTACTCAGGCTACTTCTGCATGGAAAGGAAAATGGGTTCCGAATGAGAAGCGAGATGGAGGCTTTGATAAGCCTAGAGGCGAGTTCAGTGGAGGCTTTAATAAGCCTAGGGCCGAACCTAGTGCCAAGGGTAAAGAAGCGGCAGAACCGAGCAAAACTAGACCAAAACCTGAGGGTGCAGCTGCTAGAACTAAGGATGTTAAGTGTTTCAAGTGTTTGGGCATGGGACACTATGCTTCACAATGTCCCAATAGGCGTACCTTAGTGATTGATAAAAAGAGTGGAGAGGTGTACTCTACTGATAGTGAGGTCGAGGAGGAGATGCCAGAGTTGGAGGATGCTAGTGACCATGAGGGAGCTGCATATCCGCTGGATAACTTATCCTTAGTTGTCAAGCGTGCTTTGAGTGCTCATGTTGTCGAGGATGAGAGTGTGCAGCAGAGAGAGAACATATTCCATACTAGGTGCCGTGTGAATGGCAAGGGATGTAGTATGATCATAGATGGGGGCAGTTGTACTAATGTTGCTAGCACGGCTTTGATTGAGCGATTGGGGTTGAGTTGCTTGAGACACCCGAAGCCTTACAAGTTGCAGTGGTTAAATGATTGTGGGGAAATAAGTGTGACAAAGCAGGTATTATTGAGCTTTACCATTGGGCCATACACAGATGATGTCCTATGTGATGTGATACCGATGCATGCTGGGCATATTCTTTTGGGCAGGCCGTGGCAGTTTGATAAGAAGGTTATTCATGATGGGTTCAAGAACAAGTACTCTTTTCAGCATAAGGGAAAACCTATTACATTATACCCACTTACACCTGCACAAGTCCATGAAGATCAGGTTAAGTTACAACTTGAGCGTGACAAAGAGAGAGCGAAGGGAAACACCACCTTGGGTGAGACTAGTGAGAGTGATGTATCTGGTGAGAAAAATAAGGCCAGAGTCGTGGGAGTTTCCAAGGGAAGTGTGAGTGAACGTGAGAGGGAAACAAAAGGGAGAGTTAAGAAGAGCTTCTATATGGGTGAGGGTGAAGCGAGAAAAGCGTTCAAGGCTAGCAAGCTCATGCTATTGTTAGTCTATAAGGAGCCTCATATTTATTTTACTAACTCTGACCATTTGCTTCATGTGTCTATTTCATCTCTTTTGCAGGATTACAGTGACGTACTGACAGATGACATACCTAGTGGGCTTCCACCCATTAGAGGTATTGAGCACCAGATAGACTTCATACCTGGAGCAGTCATTCCTAACAGACCGGCTTATAGGAGCAATCCCGATGAGACAAAGGAGCTACAAAGGCAAGTACGGGAGTTGATGGACAAGGGGTATGTAAGGGAAAGCATGAGTCCTTGTGCAGTACCAGTGCTTCTAGTTCCTAAGAAAGATGGGACGTGGCGTATGTGCGTTGACTGTCGAGCTATCAACAATATTACGGTAAAGTATCGTCACCCCATTCCTAGACTAGATGACATGTTGGATGAATTGCATGGTTCCAAAATTTTAGTAAGATTGATTTGAAGAGTGGATACCATCAAATTCGCATGAGAGAGGGAGATGAGTGGAAAACTGCATTTAAGACTAAGTATGGCTTGTATGAATGGTTAGTTATGCCATTTGGTCTTTCAAACGCACCTAGCACATTTATGAGATTGATGAATCATGTTATGCGTGCATTTTTAGGTAAGTTTGTTGTGGTTTATTTTGATGACATCTTAGTTTACAGTAAAACAGTAGATGAGCATGTGATGCATTTGAAGCATGTACTTGATGTTTTACGAAAAGAACAATTGTATGCTAACTCTGACAAATGCACATTTTGCATGGATAGAATTGTTTTTCTTGGCTTTGTTGTGAGTGCAGATGGCATCGAGGTAGATGTGGAGAAGGTAAAGGCAATTCAGGAATGGCCTACACCAACTACAGTGACAGAAGTCCGAAGCTTTCATGGGTTAGCGAGCTTCTATAGGAGATTTGTCAAGGACTTCAGTAGCATTGCCGCGCCATTGACTGAGGTAGTAAAGAAGACAGTTGGTTTTCAATGGGGCGAGGCGCAAGAGCGAGCATTCCAGGATCTTAAAGCGAAGTTATGCAGTGCACCCATTTTAGCACTACCCAACTTCGAGAAGACATTTGAGATTGAGTGCGACGCATCAGGGTTAGGTATTGGAGCAGTTCTCATGCAAGAAAAGCGGCCAATAGCCTATTTTAGTGAGAAGCTGAATGGAGCAGCTTTGAGGTACCCCACGTATGACAAAGAGTTATATGCGCTTGTGAGAGCACTTGAGACATGGCAGCACTACTTGTGGCCTAAAGAGTTCGTGATCCACACCGACCATGAATCATTAAAACACTTGAAGGGTCAAGGTAAGCTGAATAAGCGACACGCAAAATGGATGGAATTCGTTGAGTCATTTCCATATGTTATACGCTACAAGCAAGGTAAAGAAAACATAGTGGCTGATGCATTATCTCGCAGGTATGTTTTACTTACTTCAATGCATGCACGGATGTTGGGATTTGATTTGATTAAGGAATTATATGAGTGTGATTCTGATTTTGGTGAGATTTTTGCTACTTGTGCAAAGTCATCTTTTGGAAAGTTTTACATTCATGAAGGATTCTTATTTAAAGCGAACAGATTGTGTGTTCCTGCTTGTAGTATGCGTGAGTTGCTTGTGAAGGAAGCGCATGGGGGAGGTTTGATGGGGCATTTTGGGATTACTAAGACTTTAGCTATTTTACATGAGCACTTTTATTGGCCTAAAATGAAACGTGATGTTGAGCGTATTTGTGATAAGTGTCTAACATGTAAGCATGCTAAATCTAAATTAATGCCACATGGTTTGTATACTCCTTTGCCTGTACCTAGTGAACCCTGGGTTGATATATCGATGGATTTTGTGTTAGGTTTGCCTAGGACAAAGAGGGGTAGAGATTCAATCTTTGTTGTAGTTGATAGGTTTAGTAAAATGGCTCATTTCATTGCATGTCATAAAACCGATGATGCTACAAACATTGCAGATTTATTTTTCAGAGACATAGTGCGACTCCATGGTATACCTAGGAGTATTGTATCTGATAGAGATGTTAAGTTCCTTAGCCATTTTTGGAAGGTGTTGTGGGCTAAACTAGGCACCAAACTATTGTATTCTACCACATGTCATCCACAGACTGATGGACAAACAGAGGTAGTTAATAGGACTTTATCTCAATTATTGCGCACTATAGTTGGCAAGAATTTGAAGAGTTGGGAAGATTGTTTGCCATTTATTGAGTTTGCATATAATCGTAGCATTCATTCTTCTACATCATTTTCACCTTTTGAAATTGTTTATGGTTTTCAGCCACTAACTCCATTGGATTTGTTACCTTTGCCTGTTGATGAGCATGTGGGGCTAGATGGAAAAAGAAAGCCGATTTGGTGAAGCACATACATGAGAAAGCAAGAGAGCAAATACAACGAAAGAATGAGCAATATGCTTCTCATGCTAATAAGGGAAGAAAGCGTGTGGTATTTCAGCCTGGAGATTGGGTTTGGGTACACATGCGCAAGGAGAGATTTCCTGAACAACGTAAATCTAAGCTACAACCGAGAGGGGATGGTCCATTTCAAGTTTTGGAACGGATTAATGACAATGCATACAAGCTGGATTTACAAGGTAAGTATAATGTGTCTGCTACATTTAATGTTTCTGACTTAACTCCTTTTGATGCAGGTACAGATTCGAGGTCGAATCCTTTTCAAGAGGGAGGGGATGACATGATCCAGGCCGACAACAAACCAAATGACGCATTACAAGTACCAGAAGGGCCAATTACGAGGCAGAGGACCAAAAGACTCAGAGAAGCAATGGCGGGATTAGTTCAGAGTTTTATGGCCGACTGCAACAAACAAATAGAGATGCATGTGGGCTTCGATGGAAAGGGCCCAAAACCATTTCACTTGGCCCAAATCAGTTTAGAATAAAGCTTCATAGGCATTTGAAGACTTAAAGACTTGATATTTGTGTAATTTCGTTTTTAGGGGCATTGTTGTCTTTTTGCCTTTAGGGTTTCTTTTGTAACACTATTTAAACTTACTTTCTTCTTCATTTGAAGGAATCAACGAAATTTGTAACTCAAAAGCTTAAAGCTTTGGCTATGGCCGAATTCTTGTAAGGGAGGGATTCCCCTTTTCAAGTTTGAATCGACTTATCTAAGTTTAGCAACTTAGTGGCGTCTCCATTTGCTAGCAAAACCTACAAGGATTCATCTTAAAGGTTCTCAAGGGCAAGTTCTTTGTGGGTCTTCTTGTGGCTTTGGAAGGGTTTTTGTTCTATAAAATCAAATTCGCGGTTCTTGGGGTTCTGTCCTTTGCTTGGGGTTTGCTTGGATTTCGAATCCAAGTGGGTTTCTTGTCAGAAAACACAAATCATAAAAGTCAACAAATGTGGAAAACTTTTCCAATTTGTCTAAAGTTGTTTCCTTGCACCAAAAGTCCTCCAAATTTGTGGCTTCCATGTATAAAGGCATAATGATGTGTCATAAAGTCCAATAAGTCTTGTCTTGGCTGAATATTTAGTGTCGGGCTTGAATCGGCTTGATCCGTTAAAAATATACTCGGCTTCAAGATTGCTGGTGCGTTACTCTGGTATGACTTGGGTCAAGTGAAATAGCTTTGGACCCACTCCATTGAAGCCCTCATGTGATGCCAATATGCCCCGGAGTTTTCTGTCACACTCGACCATGGCATTCTGCGCTAGCCCCGCCATTACGTCTCTGATCTTCTTAGCTCTTTGGCGTGTGATTGGACCTGTTGGCAATAGCAAAGGGTCTAATGTTCCTTGAGTTGTTGGATTCATGTCATTCCCTCCCTCTTGAAAAGGATTCGACCTTGAATTTGTCAAACCTGCATCAAAAAGAGTTAAGTCATAAACATTAAATGTCGGAGACACAATATGCTCACCTTGTAAATCCAGCTTGTATGCATTGTCATTAATCCGTTCCAAGACTTGAAATGGACCATCCCATCTCGGTTGTAGCTTGGATTTACGTTGTTCAGGAAATCTTTCCTTTCGCATGTGTACCCAAACCCAATCTCCAGGTTGAAATACCACACGTTTTTTTCCCTTATTGGCATGAGAAGCATATTGTTCATTCTTTCGTTGTATGTGCTCCATTGCTTTCTCATGTATGTGTTTCACCAAATCAGCTTTCTTTTTTCCATGTAACCCTGCATGCTCATCAATAGGCAATGGTAACAAATCTAATGCATACCTTCGCGATAGTGCATCAGCGACAATGTTTTCCTTACCTTGTTTGTAGCGAATTACGTATGGAAATGTCTCAATGAACTCCAACCACTTTGCGTGTCGTTTGTTCAACTTATGACAAAAACCCACTTGGATTCGAAATCCAAGCAAACCCCAAGCAACGGACAGAACCCCAAGAACCGCGAATTTGATTTTGTAAGAACAAAACCCTTCCAAGGCCACAAAGAAGACCCACAGAGAACTTTCCCTTGAGAACATTTAAGATGAATCCTTGTAGTGTTTTGCTAGCAATGGGGACGCCACTAAGTATGCCAAACTTAGATAAGTCGATTCAAACTTAAAAGGGGAATCCCTCCCTTACAATAATTCGGCCATAGCCAAAGCTTTTAAGCTTTTGAGTTTACAATTTCGTTGATTACCCTCAAATGAAGAAGAAAGTAAGCTTAAATAGTGTTAAAAAAGAAACCCTAAAGGCATAAAGACAACAATGCCCCTTAAAAACGAAATTACACAAATATCAAGTCTTTAAGTCTTCAAATGCCTAGGAAGCTTTATCCTAAACTGATTTGGGCCAGTGAATTGGTTTTGGGCCCTTTCCATCGAAGCCCACATGCATCTCTATTTGTTTGTTGCAGTCGGCCATAAAACTTTGAACTAATCCCGCCATTGCTTCTCTGAGTCTTTTGGTCCTCTTCCTCGTAATTGGCCCTTCTGGTACTTGTAATTCGTCTGTTGGTTTGTTGTCGGCCTGGATCATGTCAACTTACCTTGGCCCTTCAAGTGATTCAATGATTCATGATCAGTATGGATCACAAATTCTCGAGGCCACAGATAATGCTGCAAGTCTCAAGGGCTCTCACTAGCGCATACAACTCCTTGTCATATGTGGGGTACCTCAAAACTGCTCCATTCAGCTTCTCACTAAAGTAAGCTATTGGTCGCTTTTCTTGCATAAGAATAGCTCCAATGCCATTTCCGGATGCATCACACTCAATCTCAAATGTCTTTTCAAAATTGGGTAGCGCCAAAACTGGTGCACTACATAACTTCATTTTAAGATCATGGAATGCACGCTCTTCTCCCCATTTGAAACCAACAGTTTTCTTCACTACTTCAGTCAGTGGTGCAGCAATACTACTGAAGTCTTTAACAAATCTGCGGTAGAAGCTTGCTAATCCATGGAAGCTTCTAACTTCTGTCACTGTCGTTGGTGTAGGCCAATCCTAAATCGTCTTCACCTTCTCTACATCAACTTCGATGCCATCTGCACTTACAACAAAACCAAGGAAAACAATCCTATCCATACAAAAAGTGCACTTACCAAAGTTAGCATACATTTTTCCTGTCTCAACACTTCAAGAACATGCTTCAAATGTTGTAACATGCTCATCTAATGTTTTACTGTAAACTAAGATGTCATCAAAATAAACTACAACAAACTTACCTATAAAAGCACACATAACATGATTCATCAATCTCATAAATGTGCTAGGTGCGTTTGTAAGACCAAATGTCATAACTAACCATTCATACAAGCCATACTTGGTCTTAAATGCAGTTTTCCACTCATCTCCCTCTCTCATGCGAATTTGATGGTATCCACTCTTTAAATCAAGCTTACTAAAAACTTTGGAACCATGCAATTCATCCAACATGTCATCTAGTCTAGGAATAGGGTGACGATACTTTACCGTTATATTGTTGATAGCTCGACAATCAATGCACATACGCCACGACCCATCTTTCTTAGGAACTAGAAGAACCGGTACCGCACATGGACTCATAATTTCTCTAACATACCCTTTCTCCATCAACTCCCTCACTTGCTTCTGAAGTTCCTTCATCTCCTCCGGATTGCTTCGGTAGGCTGGTCTGTTGGGAATGACTGCGCCAGGTAAGAAATCTATCTGGTGCTCAATACCTCTAATGGGTGGAAGCCCACTATGAATGTCCTCGGTCAGCACATCACTAAATTCCTGTAAAAGAGATGAAATGGACACAGGAAGCAAAGGGTCAATGTTAGCAATATAAATACGGTGTTCCTTGTAGACCAACAAAAGCATAAGCTTGCTAGCCTTAAAAGCTTTCATTGCTTCACCTTCACCCATGTAAAAGCTCTTTTTCACTCGCCCTTTTGTTTCCCCCTTAAGTTCACTCACACTATCCTTAGAAACACTCACGGCCTTTGCCTTATTTTCCTTACTAGGTTCGGTCACACTCCCCTCACGTGTTTTCCCCAAGGCTGTGTTCTCTATCTCTCTCAAGTTGCAACTTAACTTGATCCTCGTGGACTTGCTTTGGTGTGAATGGGTACAAGGTAATGAGTTTTCCCTTATGTTGAAAGGAATACTTATTCTTGAACCCATCGTGAATAACTTTCCTATCAAACGGCCACGGCCTGCCCAAAAGAATATGTCCTGCATGCATCGGTATCACATCACATAGGACATCATCCGTGTATGGCCCAATGGTAAAGCTCAATAACACCTGCTTTGTCACCTTTATCTCGCCACAATCATTTAACCACTGCAACTTATAAGGCTTGGGATGCTTCAAGCAATCTAATCCCAACCTCTCAACTAAACCGTACTTGCGACATTAGCACAACTGCCCCTGTCAATGATCATACTACACCCACGGCATCTGGTATGAAATATGTTCTCTATCTGTTGATCACTATCATCCTCAACAATTTGTGCACTCAAAACACGCTTGACAACTAAGGACAAGTTATCCAGTGCGTATGCAGCTCCCTCTTTGTCACTAGTATCCTCAATCTCAGGCTCGTCATCATCAACCTCAACCTCATTGTCAGTAGAATGTACTTCACCACTCTCTTCTTATCACTAAGGTGCGTCTGTTGGGGCACTGTGAAGAATAGTGTCCCATGCCCAAACACTTGATGTCCTTTGTCTTTGGTGTTGTACCTTCAGGTTTCATTCTAGCCTTGCTTGGTTCTGCAACTTCTTTACCCTTGGCACCAGGTTCATCCTTTGGCTTGTTAAAGCCTCCATCTCGTCGATCATTAGGAACCCATTTCCCTTTCCATGTAGAAGTAGTCTGAGTACCAAATCCGGATGTAGACTTCTTCTTGAGTTGCCTTTCTACCTTGACAGCCATGTGAAGCATATCCTCCAAATCAACATAATGATGCAACTCCACCATGTTGGCAATCGTTCTGTTCAAGCGCCCTAAAAACCGTGCCATAGTAGCCTCTGCATCCTCCACTACATTCGCCCTGATCATGGAAACCTCCATCTCATTATAATAATCCTCTACACTTTTGGTCCCTTGATACAAATGCTGTAGTTTCTGATACAACTCTCGGTAGTAATGGCTGGGTATAAATCGTTTCCTCATGAGACCTCGAAGTTCTTCCCATGTCTGAATTGGCCTCTCATAATTCCTCATTCGGTTGGTGACAATCTGATCCCACCAAATCATAGCATAATATTTGAATTCCATGACTGCTAGATTGATCTTCTTCTCATCTGAGTAATAGTGACAATTGAAAATCAATTCTATTTTCTTCTCCCACTCTAAATATGCTTATGGATCATTCTTGCCTCAGAAGTTTGGTATTTTGATCTTGATGCTGCTCAAATCACCATCAACATCACCATGTCTACCGTAACCCCTCCTGTCATAATCCTCACGCATGTCATCAAATGCACCTCTACCATCAAACCGCCTATCCCACGTATCATTCCTCCTATCAAACCCCCTATTAGGCCTCCTATCAGGCCCTGGCTGAAATCTCTCCTCCACATCATTAAGATCATCAGAATCATCAAACTCTGACATGATCCAGGCCGACAACAAAGCAAAAGACCCATCAAGTACCAGAAGGGCCAATTACGAGGCAGAGGACCAAAAGACTCAAAGAAACAATGGCGGAATTAGTTCAGAATTTTATGGCTACTGCAACAAACAAATAGAGACGCATGTGGGCTTCGATGGAAAGGGCCCAAACCATTTCACTTGGCCCAAATCAGTTTAGAATAAAGCTTCCTAGGCATTTGAAGATTTAAAACTTGGTATTTTTGTAATTTCGTATTTAGGGGCATTGTTGTCTTTATGCCTTTAGGGTTTCTTTTGTATCACTATTTAAGCTTTCTTTCTTTTTCATTTGGAAAACAATCAACGAAATTTATAAAAACTCAAAAAGCTTAAAGCTTTGGCTATGGCCGAATTCTTGTAAGTGAGGGATTCCCCTTTTCAAGTTTGAATCGACTTATCTAAGTTTTGGCAAACTTAGTGGCGTCTCCATTGCTAGCAAAACACTACAAGGATTCATCTTAAAGGTTCTCAAGGGCAAGTTCTTTGTGGGTCTTCTTCGTGGCCTTGGAAGGGTTTTGTTTATACAAAATCAAATTTGCGGTTCTTGGGGTTCTGTCTGTTGCTTGGGGTTTGCTTGGATTTCGAATCCAAGTGGGTTTCTTGTCATTTGGTATCTAGAGCTCAGGGTTCCAAGGTCTGATTTTTCCTATCTTTTCTTTGTTTGATTCTATTTTTATTTTCGTTCTTGTTATTTTCGTTTCAGTTCTTGTTGGATCTTGTTTTCTTTTCGGTTTTCGTTTTGTTTATTTCTGGATCTGATTTGTTTTTTTGGATAAGGTAAGTATTATACCAAAAGAAACTATACA